>CATIWO010648897.1:0-15258 GCA_949673435.1 Macaranga tanarius
GGCTATATGGCTCAACTCAATTGTTTCATTCATTTTTGCCTAATACCGGTGGTGGTGATAAGGCATTTTCCTTTTATTGAAGCCTCTTAGTTCGGACACCAAGGTTGGACGGCGACAAAACCACACCACTCAGGTTGTACCCCGAGGATAACAATGCACAAATCGAACCTCAGGGTTCAAAAATCAAATCTCTGGATTCAAAATCAAACCTCAGGGTTCAAAAAATCGAATCTCCAGATTCACCAAGTCGAGTCTCCGGGTTCAAAACTCGAATCTCTAGATTCACACAATTCAGAATCGAACCTCCGGGTTCAAAGTTCGAACCTCCGGGTTCAAAGCTCGAACCTCCGGGTTCAAAACTCGAACCTCTGGTTTCAAAACTCGAGCCTCTAGGTTCAAAAATCGAACCTTCGGGTTCAAAATTCGAATCTCCAGATTCACACATTTCAGAATAGAGCCTCCGGGTTCAAAGCTCGAGCCTCCGGGTTTAAAACTCGAATCTCCGGATTCACATAATTCAGAATCGAACCTCCGGGTTCAAAACTCGAGCCTCCGGGTTCAAAACTCGAACCTCCGGGTTCAAAACTCGAATCTCCGGATTCACATAATTCAGAATCGAACCTTTGGGTTCAAAATTCAAATCTCCGGATTCACACATTTCAGAATAGAGCCTCTGGGTTCAAAGCTCGAGCCTCTGAGTTCAAAACTCAAATATTCGGATTCACATAATTCAGAATCGAACCTCCGGGTTCAAAACTCGAGCCTCCAGGTTCAAAACTTGAACCTCCGAGTTCAAAACTCGAACCTCCGGGTTCAAAACTCGAATCTCCGGATTCACACAATTCAGAATCAAACATTCGGGTTTAAAACTCAAACCTACGGGTTCAAAACTCGGGCCTCCGGGTTCAAAACTTGAGCCTCTAGGTTCAAAACTTGAACCTCCGGGTTCAAAACTTGAATCTTCGGATTCACACAATTCAGAATTGAACCTCCGGGTTCAAAACTCGAACCTCCGGGTTCAAAACTTGAATCTCTGGGTTCAAAACTCGAATCTCCAGATTCACACAATTCAAAATCGAACCTCCGGGTTCAAAACTCGAATCTCCGGATTCAACAGTATCCTTTTATTTTGTTACATGCATGTTGTTTTTTGAAAAACTGAATTTAAAATTTGATTTTAGCGGTTTTCCAAAAATCAAGGGAGAAAACTATGGACACATGATTTAGCTGGCCCACAAAGACAAACCCGATGATGAAAGATGACTATTAAGTCCAATTTGTCAAGGAACTGGATTCAGACCTATTTGTGAAAAAAAAATCAAACACTTAATCTAAACCCAAGTCTAATAAACCAAACCCATCAAAATAAACTTATTAAACCTATGATCCATTAAAGCCCAAAATAAAATCAAGCCCAAATCTCACAAAACCCTAAGTGAGGGGAAAATCTCTATAAAAAGGAAGCTGGCAAACCCTTGAAAGTGGGGGACAGAGAGAGAGGAGACACAAAAGGGGAGGCTAAAAAAAAAATCCTAGAGAAAAACACACAAAGAGGCAAGCCAAGGAAAGGGTCTAAATTGAAGGAATCAAAAAGCAAAGAGACAATCAAGGATCGATCTGAGGGTAAATAATTTTCTAACAGTAACTTTCTTCATTTTTCTTTTCTTTTCAGTTTATTGTTTATATATGATTGTTTTCAATTTCTTTTGATTTGAATGAATTGTTTTTTATTTAAAATAATTATGTGTGTTGTTGATTTCAATTGATTCAATTGTTCAACTTAGGTTAATTACTAGGTTATTGTTTATAAAAATTTGATTTTGTCTTTCCATTTAATTTGTTATTTGTTATAGTTTTATTATTATTATTATTATTATTATTATTATTATTAAAAAATTGTGCTTTGGGCAATAGTGCACGGCACTGTTGCCCACAAAATTGATTTCATTTTTTTTTGGCCGCTGGGCCATCATGTTTTTTTTTAGGAAATATAACAGTGCATGACACTGTTGACAGTGCCATGCACTGTTAATTAATGTTTTTATTTTTTTATTTATTTTTTTTGTTATTTATTTATTTTGATTTTTCATTTTTTGATTGTCTTTATTTTTGTTGTTATTTTATTTTTTTGGCTTGTTTATCTTTTGTGTAATATTTTTTTATTTCTATTTTTTATTTAATTGCTAGTTAATGGTGATTAGATTAATTAGAAATATATGAATTAATTAATTATGTGTTTTATGGCTAATATCATTAGATTATTTGTTTGTGTAAATTGTCTTTATTAATTTTAGATGTAATTTTATTTTGATTAATCTAGTTAGAATTGAATTATGAACTTTTTTTTATTTTGCATTAACTTTGTTATATTTTTATAGGTTATTTTTTTTTTGAACATTTAGCTCTTAATTTGTGTTGCAGGGTCAAACATTAAATATCCCACGTACGGGCTATTAAATTTATTTTTAGATTTTTAGTTCACTTAAATTGTGATTTATTTATTTTTATTTTATTTGCATGTAAATATGGGTTGTAACTCTTTTCTCCTCCCTCTTTCTTTGCATGTGTTTTTATTATATTTTTTTTAATTATTTGTTAATTATTTATGTTGAATGATGTGGATGAATGAATGTGATGGATCTGACCCAAATTACATGAAAATTGGACTAATTAATAACTTTGGCTAAAACTAAAATTTGAAAATTGATTGAGGTCCAATTGCATGTAATTAAAAGGATAATTAAATAATTAAAAATGATAAAACATAAAACACAAACGAAGGCTGATCGCAAGGTCGGTGGCCATTCAAAAAGCCCATACCCAATTTCCGAACCCAATATCTGAGGACGGCTGCTGGGCTCCCTCCGTGGGATCCAGTTGCTGTTAAAGTGTTCCCGGATTTCACTCGGGTGGCGACTCCATTCTCCGACCTAAGCCTATCAAGGTCCAAAGTTGTATTCCTAGTGGGCTCTGAGCCCGCACAGTGCCGTGATCACTGGATACTTGGGCGCGCACTGAATTCCGCTGCCTACAATAATTTAACTTTTTTTAAATCAATTTCACAATGTTATTTCATAAGACTAAATTCTCTCTTATCATTTTTATTTTATAATATTTTTATTTTTATTTTATTATTATTTTATCATATAATATTGATTTTAAAAATATTTTTTTATCAAATTAGGTATTAATTTAAATTCTACATTCATATCAAACCTAATATAATAAAATAAAAATTTTATATAAAATAAATTTTGTAGAATTTTTATTTAAATAAAAAGTTTGAGATTAATAAAAATTTAATTATAAATAAATTTGGAAAGAAAATATATTCTTTTAGCAAATTAAACCAAATACAATATAAATGATTAGAAATGAAAATTTTTTCTTTCTGGAGGTGTCAAATTTATGTTCTCTAGCTGTTGCTAATCTTTATCTTTTATTTTTAGATCGAACTATTCTTTATGTTAATATATACATAAAAGTAGGCCAATGATTCTTCTAAGTCTACCATGTAATTTATGTAGCATATATGTCAAGATTTAATTGCATGTAATTTGCGACAAAAGTGAAGGATTCGAATATGATTTTGGCTTTTTTTTTTTTTGGCGTTATTTTTTGGTTTAGGCATGATACATCTTAGCCATTTCTACTTCCATGAATTTGTTACTTTATCACTTATAGATATAACTTTGTTAAATTTTTTTTGATGGGAGAAAGGGGAGGGACTGGAACTCGAACTCGAGACCGTCTATACTGCCAGTGAAAGTCTTAGCCACTAAGCTAAGGTATGCTGGCATAATTTTACTAAATTAACATCTCAATTTGTTTTATAGTCTATTATATAAACATTTATATTTATATAAATTTGTCACTTTACCTCCAAAATTGTACAAATTTGCCACTTTTCTACTATTTGTATGATGACGTGTCATCTCATACGTCCTGCAAACAATGTAAATATATATTTATATAATAATTTATAGATAAATTGAAGTGTTAATTTGGTAAAATTAAAAATATAAGGAGAAAATGACAAAATCATGCAAATATAGATGTTATGAATGTAATATGCCTTTTGTTTATTTACACAAGATTTCCTTCATGCCATTCGAGTTCATATTAATGATGTTTAAGATAGTTTAGGATTTTAGGAAGAATATGTAGAGAGAAGTTAGTGTTTCGTGCCTAATGAATGAAATTGCATCACTCTTTATGTATAAAAAAATATCTTGTGGTTTTAACCTTTATTATTTTTTGATTTATGATTTTAATCCTAACAAATTGGTATCATGTACTTCAAATCGTTAGCAAATAAAATTAAATTGTCTAACACCGTTAAAAGTGATGACGTGGCCAGAAATAATTTAGTCATATCACTTTTTTAGAAAAAATTATCTCTGAGGTTTTTATATTTTGACTTGTGATTTTTTTTTTTATAACAAATTACTACCCTCTTTTACAATATTAAAGAAATATCATATTTATTTTTTTATTTATAATAACAAATACGAATTTTTTTTATAAATAATTTTCTAGTAGCTCAATCAATTTTTAATTTTTTATATAATTTTATAAGTATATAATTCTTTATTTTAAATAAAAATTTATGCTATTAATGCAGCATTAATAATTTTATAATAATTAAAATTTAAAAAAATTTAAAAATTATAGCTTCACAATTATAATACACATACCACACTCACATACACATATTTTGTTAGATATATATATATATATATATATATATATATATATATATATATATATGCCATGATAGTGAGAAAATGGTACTTGCCCTTTTTGCTTCGATTTGAATGTTTTTATTGGTACTTGCTATTTTCAGTTGTTTAATTTATGATAAAAATTCATCAGAGAATGTTTAACAGGTGAATTATGAATTATAAAATAAATTTTCGCTGATTTAGATGAACATTGATAATAAGTATTTAAATTCAAGATCTAGCCAAATTTCAAAAATAAAATATTAATTAAAATATTTTTTTTTTGAAACTGGAAAGATGACTATATATTAAGTAGAGTCATGCATCAGTACATCTTCCAAATACCAAGGAGGAACAAGCCATACCTGTCGATCAGCCTTAGCTAGAAAAGCTGCCCTATCTAGCATGTGAGCAACCCTATTAGCTGATCTGAAAATAAAATTAACTCTAACATCTGAAAGGGAATTTAAAATAGAATAAGAATCCAACAAAAGACAACTAAAATAAGATGAGGAGCAACACTCCTCTGTCAACGCCTTCACCACTTGGAGACAATCCATCTCAATAATAACTTTCGACCATTCCTTCTGCTTTACCCAAGATAGAACTTATTTCAAACCAAATGCTTCGGCTTCTACCGGGGACATAACTAACTGAGTAAAGCTTGACACACCTGCTATCCAACTCCCACAATCTGATCTAACAACACCACCATAAGAACACCCACTTCTTCGATCCCCAACTGCTGCATCAATATTGATCTTTATATATTGAGAAGGAGGAACAACCTAGGAAGCCTGACCATGTTGAGAAGAAGGTGTTGTCAATAAGTCCAACAACTTGTCACTTTTTATAGTATTAACAGTCTACCATTGAGAAAGAAAACTTGAGGTCCGGTTAATCACTTGTCTAGGCGATGAGAATCTATTCTTCCAGACCTTATCATTTCTACTTTGTCAAATACTCCAACAAAGCATAACAAACATCTGACTGGAATAATAATCGGACTTCTGAAAAATCAAGTCACAAACTTGCAAAAAAGGATTCTCACCATGACAAATATGATCTAAAGCTAAAGTTGACTAACATTGCATTGCCAAAGGGCAACTTAAAAAAATATGCTGAATTGTTTCATTGGCCTGCCCACAAAGACCACAAGATGAATGAATCTCCACCACTCGACTAACCAGATTGTAAGAAGTAGGAAGAACATTACAATAGGCTCGCCAGACCAGAATTTTGCACTTTGGAGGCACATGACACTTCCATAATTTGGACCAAAGAGGAACCGAAACACATAAAGAATCAAAAGAAGGTTGCAGAATGCGATAAGAACTTTTAACACTAAAATGTCCCTTTACCTCACTAATCCACATCAACTTATCCTCTCTAAACCCGTTTGAGCAAGGAATTTGACAGATAAGCTCTTGATCTCTTGGAGAAAAAACATCCCTCAGAAGATCAATATCCCACCCACACCGACCTTCTAACATCAAACTAGCGACCAGCTTATCTCTAAGGTCATCGTGAATAGTTGAATAGATCATACTATATGAATCATCTAACAACCAAGGGTCTCGACCAATTCTGACAGAATTACCATTCCCTATCCTCCACCTTACACCTCTACGAACTAGATCTTGAGCAGCCAAAATATTGTGCCGAACAAAACTGCCCCTAGCATTCTTCTTGGACTCTAAAAAGTTTGTTTTGGAAAAGTATTTTGCTTTAAAAATCCTAGATACAAGATTATTGGGGTTTGATAAAAATGCCCATCCTTGTTTACTAAGCATGGCAAGGTTGAAATCGTGCACTTTTCGAAAGCCTAACCCATCAAACTTCTTGGGTATACAAAGATGATCCCAGGCCATCCAATTGATTCCTTGTTGACCTGCTTTCTTCTGTCCCCACCAGAAGGAGTTAAGCATACGCTCAATGTCCTTACAAACGGAAAGAGGCAATTTAAAAACTTGTATTGCATACATAGGAAGAGATTGAAGAACCGACTTTATCATTACTTCTCTTCCTGTAACCGACAACATTTTGTTACTCCAGCTATGAATTTTTTTCCAAACCTTAGATTTTAGATAAGAGAAAATTTCACACTTACATCTACCTATCATAAATGGCAAACCTAAGTATGTCCCTACACAATCCATATCAACAATACCCAAAATGGACTTAATAAGGTCCCTACGATCCTGATAAACATTAGGGCTAAAGTAGATTGCAGATTTCTGATAATTAACCACTTAACCTAATTCTTTGGCATACAATTCCAACACCTCTTTTAGTTGAGCAACCTTAGACCTGGAACCTTTAGAAAACAGAAGGCAATCATCAGTAAAAAATAGGTGAGACACTAGAGGAGCCTGATGAGAAACTTTGCAGCCATGAATAAACTTCCTTTTTTCTCTATCCTGGAGGAGAAGACTCATCCCTTCAGCATAAAGGATAAAGATATACGGAGAGACTGGGTCACTTTGCCGGATGCCATGCTTAGGTAAAATTGGATTACTCTCCCACCCATCACTTGTAATGAAATACTTCATAGAGGAAATACACATCAAAATAAAATCCACCCACTTGTGAGAAAAACCCATAGCCCGCATTATATTTGCTAGAAATTGCCACTCCACACGATCATATTCTTTGCTCAAATCAATTTTTAGAGCAGCATACCCCTATCCCTTTGAATGCATAGTATTCAAAGTATGCATACACTTAAAAGCTACAAGAATGTTATCAGTGATCAATCTATTCGGTACGAACGCACTTTGGGAATCAGAAATCAGCTTAGGAAGCAATTTCTCAAGACGGTTGGCCATAACTTTTGTAATGATTTTATATAAAACATTACAGAGCGCAATTGGCCTTAAATTAGAGACTTTTGACGAAAAAATCTTTTTGGGGATCAACATAATGGCAGTATCATTCAAATTCGAAGGAAGCATACCGGTAGTGAAAAAATTTGAAACTACCCTTACAACATCTACACCAATGTGAGGCCAAAATTTTTGATAAAAACCTGGAGTGAGTCCATCTAAACCCGAGGATTTATCTGGGTGCATACTGAACACAGCGGCTTTCACTTCTTCGCAAGAAATTGGAGAGAGCAACATTTCATTATCATCACCTGAAATTTTAGGCACCACTAGAGAAGAAATATAATTACTAGTAGCATATTCTGAAGTGAAAAGAGATTGAAAATATTCTTCTAAATGTGCACCCAAATCGGTCGGCCATGTTACCCATTGACCATCCTCTCGCTGCAGTTTCTTCAAAGAATTTTTCCTTCGTCTAGTAGAGGCAACACTATGAAAATATCTGCTATTAAAGTCGCCCTCCCTGTACCAAAACACTTTTTCCCTTTGTCGCCAATAGTGAGTTTGATTATCCAAGGTCTGGTATAGCTTTTTCTTCCAAAACGAGAATGACTGGGCCCCTGACATGTCTTGCCTTCCATAAAATCTACCCATCTCTCTTTGGCAATGATGTATTTGCCTTGGAAAATTTGTATTTGAATTTGTGGCCCACTGTTGAATAGCATTGGAACAACCAGCAATTTTATTAATAATTGACAATGTACCCCCACCTGCCAGCTATCTTCCACCACCCTCTTGCAATTATCATTCTTTGCCCAAAAATTCTCAAACCTATATCTTTTACTACTAACAGAACTCACTGAAGAATAAAAAACTAAATAAATAGGTAGATGATCAGATGTGGACATCTCTAATGAAGTGACAGTGGCTTTATTAAAAGTGAGCAGCCAACTTGAATTAGCGAAAGCTCGATCAAGTCTCTCTTGGACTCATGAATCGATTCATTGACCACGTTCCCATGTGAATTGGGCTCCCTGAAAGCCTAGATCCGAAAGACCAGCCACTGACACAGTATTTTGAAAACCAGTAATAAGACATTGAGGTTGTGGAACACCCCCTCTCTTTTCATCTGCATGAAGCACATTATTAAAATCACCCATAAGAACCCACGGAAGATCAAATTTAGAAGTAAGAGCTTCAATCATCTGCCAAAACTGGTGCCTCTCATTCCTACTAACATGCCTATAGTAACCCGTGTATCTCCACAAACTACCCCCAAGATTCAGACTGACATCAATAAAATGAGTATTAAAACCCAAAAGGCTAACTTTGATATTTTTTCTCCAGAATAGTGCAAGGCCTCCACTATGACCCTTACAGTCCACTCTAAAACAACAATCATAGCCCAAAGCCCATTTAAGAGATTCAAGCTTAGAGGAAAGAAAAAAAGTTTCAATTAGAAATACAAGATCCGACTTTTTATCTTGGATGAGCCCTTTCAGGGCTTGAACCGTATGTGGGTTGCCAAGCCCACGGCAGTTCCAACTGAGACAACTCATGGCTTCCGGCAGGCCTGGAGCCCAGGACCCACCGACATCACATTTTTTAGATAGTTTGGTTCAGCACCATCCTCTCCATGAATTGCACTTTCACCCTCCTTTGGGTTCACTACAATCTGAGCTGGAATAGCTTGTTGGCCCAAATCTAGAATCATGTCTTCAACATTCCCACTACGTCTCCTTTTGGACTCTCTAATTTTTAGCCCTTGTTGGCCTGTTTCCCACATAGTAATATCTTCATTTAGCCTTAGCATGATTTTCTCTGTTCTTGATATATTAGGAAGCACAACATTTACTACCGCCGATTTCACCTTCTATTTAGGATCATGATTCACGTAATCACCCTCACCTCCCATACTCGGACTTACCTTATTCTGCTTGCCAATTAACTAATCTCGGTTAACTAATTTTTTCAATCGCCGCCCTTCCCTCAGCCACCTCTCACCAATAGCCTTTATTGGATGTCTAGAATCTGCTCTGAGATCTCTGCTATACTGCCTTATGATTTCAGAAATGGGTTTCTGAATTAACATAGGGCAGTATCTCTCCGAATGACTAAGTTTGCCACATATAAAGCAGAAATCTGCAAGTCTCTCATACTCAATTTCCACCCTGATCCTCAAATAAGCACGACTCACTCCCACAAAGCTGCTAGGATCGACTTCCATAAAATTTCCAATATAATTACGGATATTCATTGCCACTCTTTCTGACCAGAATCCATTTGGTAATTTATACACTTGAATCCAGTATGATAGAGAATTCAAATCAACGGACATAGGATCCATACCTTCATCTACTCATTTTAGAACAAACTGGTTATTATTAAATGACCAAGGGCAGCCATCTTCTACGCATTCCAAATCAATCTCGTTATAGAATTCAAATAGATATTTTTTGTAAACATCATCCCCACTACCTTCTAATTCAGATATACAGACCCCTTCAAGAGGACGCCATATTGAAGCCATAGTTTGTTTCATAGCAGAAAAATTTATCACCTTGTCCGATAGCAGCCTACCAACCATACGCCATTTCGATACTACTTCTTCATTATTAGGGAGTTCCTCAATATCCAACCTGAGACCTTCAATACAATCCATGACATCCCTACCATCATTTTCTTCTACTGAAATATAGTTTGAAGTGCTACTTTCCATGAGAAAAATCTGAAGACGAAACAAAAAGACAATAATAGAAAAATAACATGCACAGAATAAGTAGGAGAAAACACCCTAAGAGAGCAAAAATACCCTAGGGACTAGCAGTTTAAAATATTTTTTAATTACATATAATGTGCCAAACATTCATGAACAATATAATTAGAGAAAAAGCTGAAATGATAATTGTTGATAATTAGATGAACAATATAATGCCATGACAGTCTGAAAATGGTACTTGCCCTTTTTGCTTTAATTTGAATATTTTTATTGGTACTTACTATTTTCAGCTACTTAATTTATGGATAAAAATTCATCAGATAATATTTAATAGGTGAATTATGGATTATATAATAATTTTTCACTGATTTAGATGAATATTGATAATGAGTAATTAAATTCAAGATCTATCCAAATTTTAAAAATAAAATATTAATTAAAATATTTTTTAATTGCATATAATATGCCAAATATTCACAAACAATATAATTAAAGAAAAAACTGAAATGATAATTGTTGATAATTCCCCTTCAATTGGACTATTATATTTGGATAGCAGCTGAAGCTAATGGGTCCTTTGTTAAAACTAAACTTTACCGTTCTTAATAAAAGAATCAAAGAAGTTTATACCACATTGCTCCTTCTTCAGTGTCTTCAACTATCACCCCAAATATTGAAACATAAATCAATGTCCTGGAAAAAAAATTTCAAATTGATAAAAAAAATTCTTCATGAAGATTTTTATTCAAAAACAAAGGATAAAAAAATTGATTTTTCCAAAACTTGGGAATCAAAAATGAAATTCAAAAAATTATAATGCCTACTGTATAAACTACATAATTTAAATGAGATTTTTTAATTAGTTTTAAATACATGCATATCAAAATAAAATTGCATATCCTTTCAAAAAAGCAAAACATTCAAAGATTGTTAGTTTTATTACCTCTATGAATAAAATGCCTACATAGAAAGTTGATGATCAAATCATCCAGTCAGAATATTTTCTACAAAGTAAAATCTCTATTCCTTATAGTGATAAGAAAATATAAGCAACACTCTATAAACTTGTTCTTGAGGATAAATTCTAGAAATATTAAGAATATCATTCAATAGAACAACTTTTCAAATACACATATCCAAATCTTTTCATACTTGCAGAATATCTTCGATCAATGATCATCTTAGGGACTCTATTTATCAATTTGATAACGCCTTATAATATTCCTGAAAAAGGAATTTCTTTTAAAATAAAATATTCAAAAATAGTTTTTTCTTTTGTTGAAAAACCAAAAAAGAGAAATTTAAATCTTATTAAAACAATTTCTACTTACAATTGTATAATAAATGCTTTAATTAAAAGAAAATAAATATATATGATGTATTTGTAACAAGTTGTGAATTATCAAAGAATTCAAAACCAACTTCAAAATGATTTGGCTAAAAAGAAAATTTATGATTTTAAAAACCAAATTGAGAAATACATTTGTTATGATCTTTCAAATACTTTTTGGAGTAGAAAACAACCCATAGTTGATCTATCCTATCAAAAGAATTTTGATGAATGTCATATTCCAACCTATGTCATATCTATCCAAATGAATGAAGCCCTAGAGAGACATTTTAGGAAAGAAATTTAGGATTTAGAGTCTAAAAGTTTAATCTTTAAGTCTACATCATCCTGATCTTATGCAACCTTTTATGTTAGCAAGAATAGTGAAATAAAAAGCTGGACTCCCAGACTAGTGATCAATTACAAACCCTCAAACAAGGCTTTGAAATGGATTCGCTATTCGATTCCAAAAAAAAAAAAATATTTACTTCAAAGACTTCATTCTACTTTTATATTTTTGAAATTTGATGTGAAATTTGAGTTTTGGCAAATTCAAATTCACTCTAAGGATAAATATAAAAATATATTCGCAGTTCTTTTTGGACCATATAATTGAAATGTCATGCCTTTTAATTTTAAAAAATGCTCCATAAGAATTTTAAAGAATAATGAATGATATATTCAATCCTTATTCAAAATTTTATATTGATGATATTCTTAGTTTTTCAAACTCTCTTGACCAGCATTTCAAATACCTACAAATCTTTTTTTCAAGTTATAAAGAAAAATAGTTTAATAGTTTCCAAATTTAAAATATCTTTCTTCTAAACTCGTGTTAGGTTTTTGATTCATTATATTACTCAGAGAACCATAACAACAATTGAGAGATCCCTTGCATTTGCATATAAGTTTCCAGATAAGATCTTAGATAAAAACTAATTATAAAGGTTCTGAGAAAGTCTGAACTATGTTTTGAATTTCCGTCCAAACATTAACTGGTTAGGAAAACTATTGCATGATAGGTTAAAAAAGAATCTAGTACCATAATCAAACCATCATACTAAGATTGTCAAAAAAATTTTAAAAATAAATTTTAAAGATACTATGTCCATATATAGTTGATCCATTAGCCCCAAAAATCATAGAAACCCATGCTTCAAAGTTAGGATATAGAGGAATCCTAAAACACATCGAAAATGGGAAAAATGCATACTTTATTAATATTTGCATACTAAAATGATTGTCAAAAGAATTATTCCACTATTAAAAAAGAATTTTTTTTAATTGTTTTATGTACTACTAAATTTCAAAGTGATCTTTTGAATTAAAAATTTCTTTTAAGAATTGATTACAAATTTGCAAAAGAAATTTTACAAAAGGATGTTCAAACTATTGCTTCAAAATAGATTTTTTCCAAATGGTAAACAATCCTTTCTATATTTGATTTTGAAATTAAATATAGAAAAGAAGGTACAAATCTTAGACTTTCTAACCAAAGAGTTTCTTTAAAAGTACATCCTGATGCCCAAAAAATCAAAAGATAAGGGCAAAGCCCCTTCTACTTCAAATCCAAACCAATTTGAGGAGAAAATCTAAGGCTAAATATAAAAAACTCTAAAACCTTTTTCAGTCTAACCAATAAAATTTTAGATGAATATTATTCTTGAAGAAGAGAATATTGAGCCCCAAAAATAGGCCTATATCCAAAATTGGGTTGAACAGCTCACCCAATTACTAGAATTAATGTTGGCATTCTAAAACTTGTCCTAAGCTTCCTAAGGCTTAACATCATCCTTGAAAGAGGATAAAGGCAAGGTCACTTTGACCATTTCCAAACTAGAGATGAAAATTTCCTTTTAACAAAACCCATCTCAAACTATTTTAAATCCAACTTGTTCTCAAATTATTTTATCACAGAAAAAACATTCTTTGAAAGCAAGTACTCAATATCTTGAAAAATTTTATTTTCAAAATATCTAGACTATGGAGGAAGGTTTTTATGATTAAAAAATCCTCCAAGATAATTTCAAAATTATTTTCAAAAGGATAATATTATAAACCATGAGATAAAATAAAAAGGATGAAAACACATAACTATCGCTACAAAGTTTAAACATTTCAAAAAGGATAGAAAACATCCAAATTCTACTTATTCAACTTGCACCATCCAAAAGATTATTCATTCAATACTCGACTGGGTTAAAACCTTTTCCTATTGATCTTTATACTAGAATTAGCCATTGCTAATATTACAATTATTGGGACTACCAACAGATATGGTATAAGTATAATTCATTCTTTATCCAAAACAAGGGATATAGTCACTCTTTACTATTCTATTTTAATAAAGATTTTTAAACTTTCTTGCAAACTACCCTTTTGGTTCATCCAATGGTGGAACTTCTTCGGTAATGTCATAGAAATATTAATTTTGTAAAGTCAAACTATACTATGAACTATTCAAATCCAATTTCAAACCCACAGAAATGAATAAAAGATTCTATCCTTTTCTCATTTTTTCTTCCAAATTTTTCTTTCCCTGGATATATGTATGGTATTTTTACTATAACAATATAGAGGATGGTCAATGCATTCTAACTAGAAGATCTAAAGTCAAATGATGAGATACCTTTAACAACAGAATTACAAATACCACTGTCCAAAACTAGTTAGTTAAAAATAATTTTCTTCTTTGTCCAAGGAGACTACAACCTTCTTGGCACATAAGTTTTTTTTATTATGCCTAAACTACTTATAGCACATTTAGAATAAATTTTTTATAAGATTGTTCAACAATATATAGATAGTAAATCCTTTTCTTCAAAACCAAGCTCTTCCAAACTACATTCATTATCAAGCTCAAGTTCTTCTAAACTGATGCGGGTCAAATTATAATACCCTAGTCTCTAAGACTAAATATAGAGTAAGTAGGGTTTCAAACACTGGAAACTTGTGAATTTTATACTAACCGAATAGATAATAAGATAGATTGGCAAAGTATTAATTATGGAAATTGTTGGATTGTTCTAATTATTCTAATTGATTACTAATTACTACTAATTATTCTAACTATTCTGAATATTAAGTTAAATAAGGTTTATTAGAACTACAAGTAGGAATTTATCAAGAATTACAAAATAAATAAATAATTATATCAAATGATTACAAACATGGTATAGGGCATAAATGCAACTCTCATTATCAATAAAGCGTAATTCATTTAGAGTCTACAAGCATTCTCATGTCATTTTAGAGATAAACATAATTCATATTATTACCATGCAAGGTTTATAATTTTTATTAAATAGAAACCCTTGTCTCCAAGTGATTTCATTATCTTATAGAATTCAATTATATATCTACCAAAATGTACCAACTCTCATTGTGTACATGTTTGATTAAAAATCATGTATGGTGATCAGGCATATACAACACATTCAAACTCATAATTGAATTCAAAATATTAATATAACATAAAATAGAAATATAATGCATTGATTCATTATTCCTTGCAATTCCAACAAACAATGGCCTAGCCAAGATACATGATAAATATAATTAAAATAACAACAAGAAGGAAAATAAAATGCAAAGTACTGAGAGAGAAAGATAGAACTTTGAATGTAGATATCCTCCTTGAAAACTTCTTGACTTGCTTTG
>CATIWO010649040.1:0-15582 GCA_949673435.1 Macaranga tanarius
AAATAAGAAAAAAAAAAAAGGAAAAAAAATAACGGGAAGATAAAAATTAGAAGAAAATAAAAAGAAAAAAAGAAAAAAGGTGCATGGAAAAAAAATAAGATAAAATAAAAATAAAAAAGGAAAACAAAAAAAGAGAAAAAAAAATAAAAATATTAGTTAGTTAAATAATATTTTTAGTTAAAAAAATAATGTAGTAAAAAAAAGAATATAGGGAAAGACAAATATATAATTTGAAAATAAAAATAATAAGTAAGGGTATTTTTGACTTTATAAAAATATAGTTTTAAAATTATAGAATTCATTTGCAAATCCTCACAATTTTTTAAGAATTTGAACTAGTAATGTCCAATTCCATATAATTAAAAAATTGGAATTGGAAATGAATTCCGTTAAATATTGATTTGAACCAAACACACAAATTTAGATTTGTAAATGAATTCCACAAAATTTGTGGAATTCATTTAAACCAAACACACCCAAAAAATACAATTTTATCCCTAAACTTATTATCAAGTATTAAACTGCTCTAAAATTAAAATTTTGCTAAGTTGTGACAATTTTTAATTGGCAAAGTATAATTTTTATTTTTGTTGTTTTGAATTATGGTAGCACTAGTCTTATAGTTTTTTTCTGTGGCATTTAAATACCCCGAATATCATAAATTTTACACTTTAATACTTTTTTAGATAATATCATTAAAAATTTATAATTTAATAATATAAATATTTAATAGTAAAATTATTTATTTTGTGATATAGTATTCAACTAACTACAATGAATTTATAATACATCAAGTTAATTCAGATATATTTTTATTTTATTATGAATACAAAGAAATAATTATAAACTAAATTTATAATATTTTAAGAAATAAATAATTAGTTAAATCGATCATAATTAAATATAAAATAATTTTATCATTAAAATTTAATATTATTTTAATGTCTTCTCATAATATAATTATGATATAGTTGATAGAGTATTAAAGTCTAAAAAATATAAAAATATATACTTAAATGTTAAAAAAAATACTATTGAACTAATTTTGTCATAAGACGAAACCGCATATATCAAAATTATATTTCTCTTTTTTTTTATGAAATTGTTTTATTGTTTTCTTTAGTACACATGTATATCTATTTATACAAATAAAATTGAAAACTATTAAATTAATTCTTAAATTAACCATTTATGGATATTACAAGAATAGATATACAATAATTAATCAATAATTATAATTAAATAAGTGTTAATCTAATGATTTTAATTTCATACACACACCATAGTAAGAATAATAAAGATAATAATTAACTAGAACTTTTGAATGGTTAAATTAGTTTGCATCTTTAACCACATTATTTTTAAAATAAAAATTAGTTAATTATTATTTTTAATTAGTAAAATATTTTTTATTAAAAATAAGAGCATTAAAGTAATAATTATCAATCTACTATTATTTTCTTAAAAATAAGACTAAATTGTGTTAAAAATTTTGATATAATTCTTTACAATTTAATTTTTCTTGAATTTGATATTTAATAATAATTAAATTATTCTTTTCAATTTAGTTATATAATCGTGTTGATTAAAGGCCAGTGAGAGAGTAGTTAAGTGGTAACTACTCTCCAAGGACATCATGAGGTGTAAAATTTAAATTATGCTGTTGTCGATCTATAAAAGGAGAATTGCCTCATGTTGTATAGTCCATTAATATTTAAATCATATGACTTTTTAATTAAAAAAATAATAAAATAAAAGGAAGCACTAACGCAACCAACTTGCCTAAGAGAGACTTGATGGAAAAGCCCTTATAGGACGCATAGCATTTAAAAAAATATATACATAGAAACGGAAAATTAAGAAAAAAGGAAAAACTTATGTGCTTGTGCATTTTTTAAAAAATTTATAACTTGAAATATTTTTGTGTTATTTTGGAGTGCGTAAAATTTATCACATAGTAATATTTTAATACACTTTAATTAATATTATTAATTTTTAATGATATTCAGTTGTAATAAATTCATGATTTCTCGAATTACTATCAAACTAATTATTATGAGATTTTTAAAAACTATATTTTCACGAATTTATTCAAAAAATCATATTTATTTTGATAAAATTAAAAATATATGCTAGTTTATTTTATTGTGAAATCTCAAAATATAAATAGTTGAACGCCAAATTACTTAAAATATTATTGCCAAAAATTTATACTATATTCTCTCCAAAAAATTATACTATATTAATGTTCTATTATAAAAAAAAAAAAAAAAATTTAACAAAGATAGTTAATAAAATATTAAAATAAAATGCAACAAAAATCACATTTCAGGAATAATATAAAAATTACAAATTAAAAAAAATAAAAGTGCACAAACATAAAGTATTTTTCTACTTTTATCCCCAAAAAAATAAAAAATCACTGCCAAAGCAAACAGCCGATCCCTGCGGAGCGACGAATTTTAAAGAGGCCGATCGATACCCCCAAACAATGCTGCACATGTTAACAAACAGGAAACTGATAGGTGTCTCGTGCATAGATAACGCGCGAGACACCTATCTACAGTTAGGGGCCAGAATAATTGGAGAGGTAAAATGATAATTTGATGCATTAAATTACTATTTTGTCCCTAAAAAAATTTACGCCCCTGAATTATAGGGGGGCAAAATTGTGATTTGTGTCTCGCTCGTTCATCTATGCGCAAGACACAAATCATTTTCCTAACAAACTGATATGTGATAACGCGCGAGACACCTATTTACAGTTCTAACCCCCCAATTCTACAGGGGGCCAGAATAATTGGAGAGACAATATGATAATTTAAGATGTCAAATTATTATTTTATCCTTAAAAAAATTTACCTTCTGAATTATAAGGGGTAAAATTGTGATTTGTGTCTCGCGCGTTCATCTATGCGCGAGACACAAATCATTTTCCTACCAATTGCCTAGAACACCAAACAACACGTAAACAATAAATAATGTAGTACAGGGTACCACCAATTTTATTTAATCTGAAAAGGACGATACCATTAAAGAGTTTGAGTGTCAGTTAAAAAAGGCCAAATGTTACGAATATTTCCTATAATTATAATTTTAGTATAAATACCTTAATTTAATGAATTCTTGACAAATTAGTCCATTATTCATTTTGATCAAAATTAAATATATGGAGACACTAACGTATTATTTTAGGTGACATTATTTATGTAGATTTTATTACTACATTAATTGTCCATTTATGATTTATAGCGAATTTATTTTCAATATTTTAATTTAAATGCAAGCATCTTAATTTTTTTCTAAATATATTATATTTAATTGATAAATATGTAATTTTTAGCAACTATTTATAATATACATACACACGCTCGATACCACGAATATTCAATAAATATTGTTAAGTTTTACTTGTTTGAAATTCCTTCCACAGTTCTGGTAATATACTTGCAGCTCATTGTTTTTGTATGTTTACAAGGTTGAGACTGATTGGTTAGTTTTATTAACAGCTGTTTTGATTTTGCTGCATTTTTGTAGCTGCCATTCTTGGTATTGTTTGTTCTAGTTTTGGTTCAGGATTCTTAGCTCAGCTTCTAGTAAGCTTGTAATGTTTGATGTCTTAAATTTTTTCATCACTTTAAATTTATGTTTATAAATCAAGATGTGTGTGTATTAGTTTTTTCTTTTTTTAGAGAAAAAATGAATCATTTATTTATTGAAAATAAAGAGTGCATCTTGATAAAAATAATAACAATAATATCAGTATAATTAAGAAATACTAAAATATAATCTCACTAAAGTTGTAAAATTTCTTGATGTTATTCTTCAATCGCGTTGATATAGCTCTTTTGATTTGCAACTCGACGATTCGTATACTCAATAGTTTTTTTAGCCATAAATCGATTCTCTGGTCTTTGAATGAGTCTGATTGCATAAATACCACTAAAAAGATCACAATAAGGAGATATATGAATTCCACACAGGAAACCATAAAAATTCCATTAAGGGCAAGAAACTCCATGAAGGAAGGTTCAATAATTTCAATCAAAAAACAACAGATCTCATATCTGTATTTATTCAATGAAAAAAAATAAAATAAAGCAAATAAAATAAAAATAGGGAGAGTCACCGCCGATCGAAAAGATGATCGGCGGTGGCCAAAATGAAATTTTTTGAAGAAAAACAAAGAAAAAAAAGAGAAAAGTGGTAGTTAGGGTTTGAGAAAAAAGTCTATATAAGAATATCGTGTGTGTATTAGTTCAAACAAAGTAGTTAATTGAGTTTTTTTTTTTTTTTTAATAATCTTAGTTTGATTTTTGAGATGTGTAATTAGAAAAATAATTATTTTAAAACCAATATGGAGTCTAGTTCAAAATAGGTAATAGATTTAATTTTTTAATAAATAGAATTTAATTTTTGATATTTTTAATTGAAGAAAATAATTATTATAAAAATTATAAGACTGATATGAAGTTGTAAATTTTTTAATAAAAAAATTAAATGTTGTGAGTGAGTGAATAGTCAAGTGCTAACTTTTTTCTAAGGATATCTTTAAGTGTAGGATTCAAATTCTGTTGTAATTGATTTAAAAAAATATAGATGCCCTTTATTGAACAGTCCATTTGATAATATTCGCATTGAACTGAATTATTTAAAATTTAATAAATTTTCATCCCCTAATTCAAAAAAAAATAAGTAAAAATAGTTAAACACGCATGAGGCAAAAATTATCTCTAACATTTAAAACATTACAAGGATAACAGCATCACTTCTCAACTTGGGTGTTTAATCATTTCCCTATAAATTGACAATCATCTCCAAACCAAAAATCTAATTCCAATCAACCATATAGCATTTTGCTTTTTCCTTCACAATATACATACACAACAAAAATATGGGTTCTAAAGGTGAGAAAGGAGAGGGAGCTTTCAGGGTTATGGTGAGCAACAAAGAGGTGGTGGCAGCAGTGCTGCCGCTGCAACAACATTGGCTACCACTCTCGAACCTAGACTTGCTTCTGCCTCCACTTGATGTGGGCATTTTCTTTTGTTACAAGAAGCCAAAGATGAATTTTGGGTCTATGAATAGTGTTCTTAAGAAGGCCATGGCTCAAGCTCTGGTGTCATACTATCCGTTTGCTGGCGAGGTTGTGGCTAACCCACTAGGTGAGCCTGAGCTTTTGTGCAACAACCGTGGTGTGGATTTTTTTGAGGCTTTTGCTGATGTTGAGCTTGTAGACCTTAATTTGTACGATCCTGATGAGTGTATTGAAGGCAAACTTGTACCTAAAAAGAATAATGGTGTTCTTGCTGTCCAGGTGCGTGACC
Organism: Macaranga tanarius; assembly: GCA_949673435.1. Lineage (NCBI taxonomy): Eukaryota > Viridiplantae > Streptophyta > Magnoliopsida > Malpighiales > Euphorbiaceae > Macaranga > Macaranga tanarius. The sequence goes on from CATIWO010649040.1 coordinate 5,328, forward strand.
TTTCACAAAACCATCGCTTTCATCGACAACTGTGAAACATGCACACTGTGCACAAAAACTTATGATTCACACAAACTTCAACTAATGTGGAAAATGTTTTCGTATCCGAAACTTTGAAAATATTTTGAAGCCATTTTCGTAAATTTAAAAAATTTAAAAATTTATTTTTAACTTGGACACTCATTTCCACAAACACAGACACCTATGTTGAACGTTTGCACCAAATAATTATTTCCTGCTAATTATAATCAGCATCTATAATACCCATAGTGGCTATAATTTAACCATAACATTTTGAGCATTGTGTAGGGTAGTTCCACAACATTAAGATAGATAGTAATAATAATTAGCATTACAAATTCAATAGAATTTGTTTTCTTTTTAGTTTTATTAACTGAGTTCCCAATTCTTAATAAACCCAATAATTTTCAGTACGATATGCATATAAAATTTTTTTGTTTAAGTTTCGTATTTGTACACTGTAGATTCTGTATAAATTTTTATGTGACCTTTTAAAATTTCATATATTTTTTTCTTAATTTAATACTCTATCACGCATGAAAAGTTTTTAGAAATATGATGGCTGCATCGTTGGGTCCATAAACATAAAATAAAAAATTGATTTAAGATTTAATTTTTAATTTAATTAAAATTATAAAAATACTTGTTTTTCTAATTACTTGTGAGCTCAAATTTCTTAGATAACTTGATTAGTCGACTAAGGAGGTGTTTGATAAAACTGAAAATTAAGTGTTGAATGCTGAATATAATAAATATTGAATTTTTTAAGTACTGAATTAAATAAATCTGTTTGATAACTATAAGTGCTGAACATCATAAAAGTGATCAATTTTATCTATTTAATCTTATGATATTGATAAGTGAATAATAATTTTTAAATAATAATAACAAAATAGTCAATCTAATAAAAAAAATTTAAAAACTTAATAACTTAATGCGTTCAGTAGATATTTTAAATTAAAAGTTTTACCTTATTATTTTAAGTAATTTTTAACTTAATTAAATAATTTAAGTTGGGTCCATTTTAGGTTATCAAACCAACTTAAAATAATTAAGTGCTGAATATATTAATTTTCAGCATTAAGTGGTGTTACCAAATACTCTTAAATCTAACGTAAAACATCCATAATTTCGTTTTGATGGGACAAGAAAAAAATATTCATATTTTAATGCTGTAGCTTTGCGTGAGGTGAATATTCTTAATATTTAACTCAAACGGTCAAAAAAAAAAAAAAAAAAAAACTCAAACAAGCTTGCCCACTATTGGATACAAAAATATAAAAATAATACTAAAGGTCTTATAGGATAATATAATTTACTGTTTGTCATATCTATGGTTGAACCAAATGGATGTTCAGGTAAACTTCCAATTGTTATAAATTAAATAAACTAAGCTGGTGGCTTCTTACATGATTCATGTACATTGGCTACACATATATTTACATTCCTAAATTTTTTATATTATAAGATAAATATTCGGTTGTTATATCATGGACCTAATTGTACTTATATCATCATTTTCTTACGCTTATTTTATTACAGATTTGGTAAAATTAGCTAAAAGTAAGAGTTGTTCAAAGTTGACATAAGGTGTAAACAATTTTTTATATAGTATCCACGATCAGATTTATAATATATATTTTAAATTTGACTGGTCTTAAAAATAAGATCCATATTTATAAATTGCAAATCTAACAATTGAATATAATAACTAAAACAAGCAAAAATTTTCATTAAATAACAGCGCTTTTCTACTATGTATATCCAAATTAATATATGTATGTTTAAGAAAATTTATTTAGAATATAACTTAAAAAAGTAGAGATTTAATCATATATTTTATCTATTTTATTGTCAATTTAGTTGGAAAAAAAATAGTGGATGGTGGGTAAACTGTCAAATATATCAATCTTTCTTGATAGTAACTTTTATTTATTTTTTTTTTCTGGGTGTTATTTCATTGCAAAATAATTTTCAGGCTACAGAACTGAAATGTGGAGGAGTAGTGGTGGCATGCACATTTGATCATCGCATAGCAGATGCCTACTCAGCCAATATGTTTCTTGTATCATGGGCAGAATCAGCTCAATCAAAACCCATTTCAATCACTCCATCCTTAAGGCGATCTTTGCTGAACCCTAGACGTCCGGGTCACATCCATCCTTCTCTTGACAATTTTTACGTACCCATCTCCTCTATTTTGCCACCCAAAGATCCAGAAACTAATAATCTTGACGATGATGGCCATCACCTTGTTAGTCGAATATATTACGTTAAAGCTGATGAACTTGTTCACCTACAATCACTTGCTAGCTCTAATGGCTACAAAAGGACTAAACTTGAGTCATTTAGTGCATTCTTGTGGCAAATGATTGCGAAATGTGCTAGTAGAGACAATGTCAAAAATGGGAAGGTAAAAAAAGTAGCAAAAATGGGCATTGTTGCTGATGGAAGGACCAGATTATCATGTGGTGATGACAAGATGTGCACTTACTTTGGCAATGTTCTTTCAATACCTTATGATAGTAAGAGAGTTGATGAGCTTGTTGAGAACAAGTTGAGTTGGGCAGCAAATAATGTGCATGATCTATTGGAAAGTGAAGTGACGAAGGAACATTTCTTGGGGTTGATTGATTGGGTAGAAGCAAAAAGGCCAGAGCCAGCAGTGTCTAAGATATATACAAGCCACAGGGAAGAGGGACCAGCTTTTGTGATATCTTCAGGGCAAAGATTTCCAGTTTGTGAAGTGAATTTCGGATGGGGTGCGCCTGTTTTTGGGTCATATCACTTTCCATGGGGTGGAAATACAGGTTATGTGATGCCAATGCCTAGTCCACAAGGGAATGGTGATTGGATCTTGTACATGCATCTGTTTAAAGAGCAACTGGATTTCTTGGAGACTGAAGCTGCCAATTTTTTTAAGCCCTTGAATTTATATGATCATCATAAACTATAATTAGCATCAGGCTATCACAACTTGCATTATTAAAACCATGTTTTCTAGCAGTGTGTTTTTCAAAGAAGTTTATGGATGTGTAATCATTTCATGGATAACAAATGTTGAATTTATCCACTAATGCTGAAATGGGTTGACATATTCTTATTGGAAAAGATTTATCTTTTTCATGCTATTGCATGTAATGTTAAAATTTGACTTTTTATCTCTGTTGATGAGAAATTTAAATTATTTTAAATATATTTTTGAGTTTAAATTTAATATGAAATTTGAGCATTATATATTTGAAAAATTTTGTCTTACAATAATTTGAGATTAAATTAATAAGTATTAAGAAGAGAAGAGAATATCATTTGACCTTGGGCATCGAATAATTGATTCTCATTGATGATGAAAAGGACAATAGAAAATATCCGAGAATAAATCCGAATCTTTTTTCTTGGGCTTGAAAAAAAAAAAGTGCTATGTAAAGTATCTTTATGGTGGTATTATAACTATATAAAAACATGTGTTACAGCAAAAAAACAAAAATACATAAACAATTTAATTCATAAATTTAGCATGTGAAATTTTCCTGAAATCTACAGACGAAATTGTGAGAGAAGGTAAGGTGTGTCCACGCAATACGGGACGTTTATTTTAATTCCTATCTTATTATTGGATAATGATACAGGACAATTTCTTTAAAAAAATACAAAAATACCTTTTTATTTTACCGGAAACTGTTTAAATAAAAAAATAATTTAAAAATAATAAGGTGACAATGTTATTAACTGTAGCGCTACGCCGCTACCGCTTATTATCAATAGGAAACAGATAGGTGTCTCGCGCATAGATGACACGCGAGACACCTACTTACAGTTTTGGTCCTATCATTTTACAGGGGATCAGAATAATTTGAGGGGTAAAATAATAATTTAATTTGTTAAATTACCATTTTACCTTTAAAAAAATCTCCCCCTCCTTGGCTTATAAAAGATAAAATTGTGATTTGTGTCTTACATGTTTATCTATGCACGAGAGACAAATCATTTTCCTTATCCAATATTTTATGTGGACAGTAGTTCTCTGTAACATAGCTGAACCATTCTGATGGATGACTTGCCTCTTTTCAAACGTCAAGCTCGGACAGCTTTTTTTTTTTTTTTTTTAATGACCAACAATTCTTCAATTATATAATAAAAATGCTAAATATTTCTTCTATATTACTTTTATTATTATTATTATTAAAATATGTATTATTTTTTATAAACTTAAATAAATGTATAAAACGACACACTTAAATATTATTTTTGTTATATTTTTAAACTTTTAAATTTTTTTATTTCACTATATTAAACTCCCCTTTCTTTTACATAATTATCTATTTTCGTACTAATGTAATTAAATTAATAGCATAACTAAATTTATAGGTGAAAAGGTTAATTGTGTAACTAAGTTCAGTATATTTTGATCAAAAAAAAAAAAACTAAGTTCAGTATATTCAAATTAAATAAAATTGAATATAATAATTATGCTCCAATTGAAAAATAAAAGTACATGGTCTAAAAGTTGAAAAATATAAATTAATACTTTAGAATAAAAAAACTTTTTTTGAAAATGTATTTATTATAAAAATTAATTGTGTAACTAAATTCAACATATTCAAATTAAATAAAATATTTAGTGTAGGTTCACTCTTTTTCCTATTCAAAGATCAGCCCTTTTATCTTTATGTTTTTACAGCACTCTTTTTCTTATTCAAAAATCAGCGCTTTGTCTTTTATGTTTTCACGTTGAAAATTCTTTATAAATGATGAGATATCAAAAGAAACTTCTTTCTTTCCAAACATATCCTCTTATAATATTAAAAAAATAGTACATAGATCTATATGTAGAAAAAAATATAGACATAATAAAACAATACATATTTTTTTGCCTTTAAAAAAAAGAAGCACAAAAAAGTATGTTGAACTAAAAAAAAAAAGTTATAACAAAGGAGCAAAAAATATGAAACAACAAAAGACATCAAATGAAATTTTATTTAAAAATAGTTACGAAAATGTGTAGTCACATGAAGAGTAAAGTTTAATATAGTTAAACAAAAGTGGTTTATAGGTTGAAAAATATAATAAAGATATCATTTAAGCACGGCTTCTCATTTGGATTTAGATGTTGGTGGAGATTTTAAAAATTACACGTATTATCTCAATTAATAATAAGAAGACAAAGGAAAGGTAATATAGTGGGAGGAATTTAGCACTTATTTTGTTCAGGCAAAAGGTAAAAAAAAAGCTCCTGATGAGAAGAGCACTTAACATAAATTTAATGTTGACTAATCGAAACATATAAAACTTTTAAAAATAGTTTAAATAGACCATTTGACTAACAGAGTTAAATTTTAATTTTTGAAACTATAAAAAATACAAAAAAAACCCTTAATCTCTTATTTTAATACAATTAAACCCTATATATATTAACACTCAAAATATTAATTAATTTATTTTTATTAATTAAAATTTTTATTTTAGAGTGTAAAATTATTTTTTAAAAATTAACTTTAGAAAATAAATTTATTCCTTAAAAATTATTTATTTTAAAACATATATTACTTGTTTTCTTCAAAATAATGTTAAAACATAAAATTATTGGTTAAAATTTTTTTAAGTGTAAAGATCATCATTAAAAATTTATTGATCTAAATTATTCTAAAATATATACTTTTATTCCTAAAAAATAATTTTAGAGTGTAAAACTTTTAAATTTTATAAAAATTATTATAAATAGGGATGATTTTATAGGAAATGATGTGAGAGATTCAGTACATGAAAAGATAAAATCATCCCAATTTAATATTTCAAGGATGAAAAGCAAATCATTTTATAATAAGTTTTACAAGAATAAAAAATTGTACCCTCTAAAATTATTTTTTAAAATAAAAATATATAGTCTATAACAATTTAGATCAATAATTAGTTTTTAATGATAAATTTTACACTTTTAAATAAATCATGCCACTAATGTATATCCTTTAAAATTATTTTTAAGAAAAACTAGTAACATATAATTTGAAATAAATAATTTTTAAAAATAAATGAATGTTTTAAAAAAAGTTAAAATTTTAAAAATAATTTGACACTTTAAAATAAATTTTTAAAATAAAATATTACTAAATAAGTAAATATTTTAAATTTTAAAATATTTAGAGTTTAATTGGATTTAAATAAAAGATTAAGGTCTTTTTTGTATCTTTTATAGTCTCAAATATTAAAATTTAACTTTGTTAAGCCAAATGTTTAAAAAGGGGTTATTTACACCATTTTTAAAAGTTTATAGTATTCAATGAGTCGACAAAATATTTATAGTGTTAAATGTTCTTTTCATAAACGTTCAAGGGTTTTTATAACCTTTTGCCTTTTGTATATAAGTTTATCTTTTCTACTTTAGGATTAGGATTAGGATGTCAATCCCATATCAAATAATTAATTTAGTTCCTCTTTTCAAAAATAATAATAATAATAATAATTTAGTTCCTATATATTGCAGTCAATGAATTTAAAATCTGCTGTCATAATTCATAAAGAACAATAAGTAGATTGTGTACTAATGGAGTATATATAGTAAAATTTTTGAAGAATAATATTCGATTAATGAATAATTTCTAAAAATATTTTATTTTTGGTAAGTTTATTTTTGTGATCAATGTACTATATTAATAATTAATTAAATTTATAAAATAATAAATTATAGATTTTTTTAAATTATGTAATATATAAATTAATAATTTTTGAATATATTAATAAATAATAAACGATTATTATATTTTCAAAAAATAAGTCAAATGTTATTTATCTTTTTTTATTAAAATTAATGTATTTTATCATAGTTTTATTTATTTACATCAAAGTTTTATTTGATTAAATCTGTATAAAATGAAATAATATAATATAACAATGTGCAATATATTTAATTATAATAAATACATTTATAAATTTTATATAAAAACTAAATAAACTTTATAAAAAAATTTTTACATGTATATATTTATTATTTATAAATTATTTTCTATAAATTCTTTATTAATCTTTTCATATCTTGTTTAATTAATAATTTTTTTATTTTAAGATTATTAATTTATAAAGACTTTCTTGTATAATGATTAGTTCTATTTGAATTCTTTTTTAATATTATCTTTGCTGGTTTTAAAAAATAAAAGGCAAGCAATATTGTTAAATCTCAAAAATTGACACAAGTTCTTTTTATAGGCAATCATACTTTAAATTTATTATTAAAAGATGAGAAAAAGAATCCCTCAACCTATAAGTAAACATAGGAATAATGTCAAGCAAAGACAAGCTAATCAGCAAAATAACAGAAACAAAAGCCAACACTTACAAACAAGAATGTCCATTTTTTTGAAATTAAATTTGAGACAAATATTAAATAAATTTTGTGCATCTACATGAAATATTAAATAAATCAGCATAAATTTTGTGCCCAAACAACTTGAATAAATTTTAAAATCATAAGTTGATAATTATTTTTATAAAACAATAGTTACGTATTTAATTAGCTCTATTTTGAATTTTTTTTATTAGATGATAATTTATTTAAATTTATTTTTTATTTAAACTATTTTACTCTTATTAGAAATAATAATAACAAATAAATTATTTTAAAATGAAATGTACACAATTAATTTTTATAATCATAGTAAAATAAATATTATTTTATATTACAATTAATAGAAAAATGTACAAAAAAGTAATATGTGATTTCAACCTTAATCACTTTCTAACATGTACTTTTAATCATAACAAACTAGTATTCTGTGCTTCAAACCCTTAAAAAAATAGAGTCAAATCGTTTAACGCCATTAAAAATGATCATGCGGCAAAAGATATTTTAATCATATCACTTTTTTGAGAAAAAAATATCTCTATAGTTTTATATTCTAACTTCTAATTTATTTTTATAACAAATTACTACCTTGTTTTATAATATAAAAATTAACAAATTAATTAATTTATTTGTAATAATAAATATGAAAAAAATTATAAATGATTTCTTAATGGCCAATTTTTTAATTTTTATATAGTTTTATAAGAATATACAATTTTTTTTTAGAATTTTATATATTTTTAATTTAATTAATTTAAAACTTATATTATTAATAATTTTACAATAGTTAAAATTAAATACCAATCAAAACATTCAAACTGAAGCAAAAAAAAAAAAAAAAAAAGCAAGTATCATTTTCTCACTATTATGAGAGCATATCAAAAAACTTTAAAAAAATATTGGGTCCAATTGGAGGGAAATTATCGACGATTATCAATTCAATTTTTTTTTTCTAATTATATTGTTCATTAATGTTTGGCATATTATATGCAATTAAAAAATATTTTAATTAATATTTTTATTTTTAAAATTTGTATAGTTCTTTAATTACATTTTTTCAATTCTACAAAATTAAATTTTAACTATTGTAAAATTAGTAATAATTTATTAATAATATTAGTTTTAAATTAAACTAAAATACATAAAATTCTAAAAGTTGAATATTATTTATTATAAAATTATTAATATTGCATTAATAACATAAAATTTAAAATTGATTATATATATATATGTGTTAAAAAATTGATTTAACACTAAGAAGTCATCTATAAAAAAAATTTCTTAATTGTTATTATAAATAAATAAATAAATAAATTATTTTTTTATATTATAAAATAGGATACTAATTTGTTATAAATATAAACCACAAGTCAAAAAATAAAACCACATAGATATTTATTCTTTTTTCTCAAAATAGTGATATGATTATAATATTTTTTGGCACGTCATCATTTTTAACGGCGTTAGACAATTTGACTCTATTTGCTGACATTTTGAAGTATAAGGTACCCGTTTATTAGGGTTAAAATCATAGGTTAGGAAGTGATTAGCATTGAAAACACATGATACTTTTTTATACTTTTTCCTTAATAATCTAATAATTATAATATTTAATTATATCTATAATTTTTTAAACAATTTATAAGAAAAAAATTTATATGTTAAAGCTCTTTTCTAAATAATTAATGTTAAAAATTTTAACAATACATAAATTATTATTTATTACTATATGTAATTTTTAAATAATTTATATAGCTAAAAAATATTATAAGAAACATATAAAATTATATTTAAAAATAAAATTAATGGTCATTTGACATACTAATAATAATTACTAATAAAATTTATTAAACAATTTAATATTTATTAGCTACCGGCTATTAATTATCTGTAATTACTACTAGCTATTACCTGCTATAAATAGTTGAACTAAACAAGTCTTAAATAATTAATAAATGTTAAAACCATATTGATAAATTTTATTTTTATGTTTTCTACTTTAGCTTTTTTAGTTTTAAATTAACCATTGAGCATTTAAATATACTTAAAAGAATTGAATTTTAGAATACAATTAAAAGATTTTTCTTGGTGCAGGTTTTTAGTAACTAATGTCAATTTCACACTTATAAAAAAACAAAACAAAATCTTAAAGTCATAAGGGGTGGCCGGGAGTGAGTAAAATTATGAAGAAGAGTGGATATGTTTTGGATGATGAAGAATCCAAGGTTTTGAGGCATCGCCATCACGTAACTTGTCCAATTATTGAAACAAATCAGACCAATGAAGACGCCCCTCAATCAATAAAAGAATTGACTTTTTGAACCCTTTTCATTGTCATCATAAAGTCACAACAAAAATAGAAAGATGCGTTTCTGGTCATCCTCGATTGAATACATAGCCCTCACACCTGATTTTTATATAAGTTAATTCGGTAATTCTAGATGTCGCCGGTGCCTCTTTGAAAAATGGGGTAAAAAGTGTAATTTTTTGTTTTATAAGAACTGTTATATTACGGCTTGCGATATATAATAATTGATATTTTAAATTTTTATTGTTTTTATTAAATTTTAAAACTTTTTATTTAAAATATAATTTATTTTTATATTTATGCTTTTTGTTTCTATTTAATGTACATAATATTAAAATATATAAACAATTAATTTCAAACTATGTTAAAAATATAATCTGTAAAAAATTAATTTCAAGTTAACAAAAGTAAAATAAAAAATCAAAATATTTCTTTTAATTAATAATTAATTTAATTTGCATAAGCTTTTATTATATATGTATTAATTTCATCGCTTTCAACAGTAAAATTTCTATTCTTTCACCAAGTTGTTGCTCCAAAGATTACACAAGAAGTTAAGGACAAAAATCAGTCACTTAAACAATAATAGT
>CATIWO010649173.1:0-11375 GCA_949673435.1 Macaranga tanarius
GATAATAGAATTTATATATTAAGATGAACTCGAGCTGTATTAAGCTTTATGATTATATATTTGCGATGTAGTTGTTAAGTAATACCTTTATCATAATTAAATCCTTAATTATGTGTATTAATGATACAGGCGTGACAATAAGAATATGGAAAGGTGTTTCCTTAATATTAAGTGTTAATATTATTTTCCATTTCAGTTTAGACTTGAACTTAGTAAGTCACACACATAAAGGTTACACTTGTGAAGACTAATATTAATTTGATTATTAATTAAAGAGTTTAATTAATCAATTAAATTAATTGAATTGGATTTGCACGTATGTGGGGATCTAGCATATCCCGAAATCTAAATTCAAATATTGGGACTTAATAGCAATTAAATAAATATTAATTTGGACTAGATTAATATTTGCCTCCTAATGGATTTCTATATGGGCCATGAGATGGACCTAGTATGTTGATAATGATGGACTTATGCATGGGCTTTATTTAAAGAGTTTAAATTAGCCTATGAATTAACTAATGGTATGGAGTAGGCCTTCTCTAAGTGTAGAGAAGCCCATGTGCATATAACCTTAGCCCATATTTATTAAGTGTTAATGAATATCAAGGCTAAGGTTATCCATGTAACCAAACACCACCCACTCACATGTATATCAAATCCATGCATGTAGCTTGAGTATGAGATGCTCAATCTATAGCAATGCATGTAGCTTGAGTATGAGATACTCAATCTATGGCTATATATGTGGCTTGAGTATGAGATACTCAAGCTATTATCATATTATTTAATGTTGATAGTTAGTGGAGAGTGTAGAGACAACCAACACACAACTCCATTTGCACATTTTGAGAGCATTTTAATATTCTTACAAAAGGAGAGAAAAGGCAAGAGAGTGTCTTCTTCCTTCTTCTTCGTTCTTCTTCTTTAAATATAGAGAATACCATTATATACAAGTGTTGTGTGCTTTCAAGCTTAGGCCATTGTTGTACAGGGGTTGTACAAGTACTACACTATCATCCATTGGAGGTTGCTTCCTTATTCCATACGTCCTAGCCTAGTGAGGTTCTTGCAAGCACCTTAGGTCATAGAGGAAAGGCTTGTGGCTAGAGCATCACCATCCTTGGAAGTCTTCCTTGTCCAATCCGTGTGTATCAAGCTAGAGGCTTCACATTTGGGGAGCTAGGAGCTTGTAGATCAACCTTAACCAAAGCTTGTCAAGCGTGCTACTAGCTAGGAGTTTTGTAAGTGTTACTAAACCCTTAATTGCTAGGTCTTGTGTTGTGAATGCATGACTTAGTTGGTCGTAGATTAAATGTTATCCTTGATGCATGTTTAGCTATGTAAGAGTGCATGTGATATGATCTATGGGCATGGAAGTATTTTGTGTTTGATGCAAATATTGCATACGATTAAATTTTTTAAATTCCTCATTTTCTATTATTACACTATCACACTTTCCTTCACATACGAGGTTTAATATAATCCTAACTAGACATTTTATCACATTTGTAGGTGACAGTAGCTTCTTGTAGTAATATGAAATATATAACTCCACAACTTGTTATAATATACTAACATCAACATTTTTAAGACTGGTAGAGTGGAAATGATGAGAAGTCACTTCATTTGCTATAAATGAAGTTTTGTTGTTAGAATTTCTTTTAGTTTGTAAGAGCATTTATTTTACATAAGAAAGGAATGGAAGGAAAGAAAAGAAAATGAAGAAATAGGATGATGTAATGATAATGAGATGTTGTAATGTGTAATGACATAAGATATATGTATACACATATACATATATATATCAATAAAGATATCACGGGTCATGACAATTTACTGAATATATATATATATATAACAACCACCACTTTCATGAAATCCACAACAACACCATCACCATCATCAATCCAAATGAGAGCAATAACATCAAAGAAAGTCAACAACTGCCTAATCGATTGGCCAACACAAATCCACTACCATCACTCTCTCTCTCTCATTCTTTTCCCTTATTCATCACACTCTCTCTATAAACAAAGAAATGAAACAAAACCTAGCTCTAAAAAATTCTCTAAACTCAAACCCTTAACCGGTCTGACCATTTCATCACTCAATATAGATTCATCATCTAGGCTCATGATTCCCTTTTCTCTTCTCCATTCATCACTGTCGCCAAATCATCTTGTGCTTCTAGAACATCGCCATTCTCCTGATCGTCATGTTTAATTCAATCAATAATATAATAATGATGATGCCACTAGATCCTCCATCATCTTTCTGTTCTTCTTTAACTAATGATAGATTTCGGTGGTGAGAGAATAATGGACATTGTCGATAAAAGTTTAGGAAAAAAACAAATATGGTGGTGGCAAAAGAAAACGCAAATGACAATCGATGGTAAAGGAGCTGCAGTTTTTATTTTTCCTTTTAAAAAATAATTTTGATTTATAAGTTAGAGTTTAACTTATATTTGTTAACTAATTTTATTAATCATTAATTATTGGTGTCAAAAAATGTATTAATTATTGATATTTTAATCAAATGATATTTATTGATAATATAAATAAAAAATATAAATACCAGTAAACTGTAAAAAAAATAATAACTTTTATTACAAATTGATAAATTTAACAATATAATAATGGCAAATAAGACTTTTATATAAAATAGGGGAAAATACTCTATAGTATTAAAACTAAAGGGGAAATTTATTAACTTTATAAAATGAAGGGATTAAGTAGTTAGTTTGAACAAACTATACACACACACATCAATAACCCTGATATGTAGAAGAAATATCTAGACCAACTTAGGTAGTCTTTAGAAGAAGAATCCAAACCTAAAACTATAAAGCTAGCTTATACTAGTACATATATGTATGATCTTATAGTCATACTAAATAAAAAGAAGGTTGGTAAAAAATTTGTACGAACTATTCAGGAACTCCAAACAAATATTAAAACTATCAAGCTAGTGATAAAATAGTTTAAGCAAAAGCAACAAAAGGACTTTATGCTAATTTAGCTTTTAGTCACCAAGCTAGCTGAAGAATCTAGTAATAGTAATGATCATAAGTAACCTTTAGAACCTCATAAAATAAAGAGAAATATCCAGAATAGGTTTTTTAAAAAAACATTAATTCAAAAAAGTATATTATTAAAATAATTCTTATGTTTGACAAAGATTTCAAAATTGATACAATTGTTGTATTAAAACTGGTATTATACCAAAATATTTTCAAGGAAAAATAAATGTAAACTAACTTCTGCTAATAGGTCCAAAATGCATATTGAAGGCCATACATAAGCCAGTATTTAATATAATGGATTTTTTTAATAAAAACTTACTTTTTTTTTTGTTTCAGATATGTATCATTTGGTAATCTTGGGAACTTTATTTATCAATATAATGACTCCCTACAAGGTTACCTATAAATCTATTAATTTAAAAATAGACATATAAAACTATTTTTTCCTTCTACGGAAAAACCTAAAATCAGGTATCTCAACATGATAAAATAATAAATTCATATTTGTAGTATATTTTGAGTTAATATTAATTGATTTTATATGTTATTGTATGTAAAATTGGTTAATTTTGGTTAAATTGCATCTAATTAGGTTTTCTTTAAGATATTTTTTATTTAGTAATAATTTAAGTTTAGTTTGGTATTTAATTGGGAATTAATAGTTTAATCCATATAGAATTAGGAATTATTTTTCTTAGAGATTAGGATTTATTTTATGGATTTGTATTTAATTATTACTTAATATATTTTAGTTGCATTTGATGTCTTTTTCCATTTTATGTAAGGTTTAAATATGTGAAAGTTAATTTGGATACAAAGTGTTTTTAAAAGGAATCTAAAGAGAGCAATGATTAAAGTGCTGGTCATGTCACTTATGTAACAGGGCTGTGTTACATATTGACAGAATCGTGTTAGAAGTTCAGGACACAAATGATCAGTGTAGCAAAGTTATTTCTCTTTCTAACAGGGCTATGTTACATATACCCAATACTATTTCAATATAGCCATTTGTAACAAGACTGTGTTGGATCTTAACAAGACCGTGTTGCATGAATCCTTATTAGATCTGAATAGCAACATTGTCGTGTCAAGTAGGATAAAAGCGAAGTATGCCACCTATCAGGATGTAGCATACTTCGGTATTTAGGGTATAACTTTCTCTACAAAACTCAGATTGCGGTGATTTAAAATGTTATGGGAAGATAAAAGAAGTATATACAATTTAGTAAAGAAATCCAAAGCTCATTCGATAGTATTTATGGGATGAAATTTACAGGAATTATCAAGTCATGCACAGAGTTACAAATGTTATCTGAATTCAACTAAGACTTAGCTTTTTAAGGCTAATCTAAATCCAAAATCAACAAGAGTGACCTATGTCTATATAAAGGACATTTGGGACATAGATTAAAGTATCATATGCATTTTACATCATTCAAAAACACAAAAATAATTCATCCATTCAAATGCAAAGTTTTGCTCATGGCAGTCAACTTTCAAGGCACAATAAAAGGGTTAGATTAGGGAGTTTCTTTTCTCTTTTTCTACTTTTAATTTATTTGGGTTGATTGTAAGAGTGTTTATGAGTTTTACTCTTATAATCATGTCATACTTAGACTAGATTTTATTATGTACTAGGATGGATTTAAATAGCTTGGGGATGTATTAACAATTATTTTTTACTTTAATCTAAGTTGATTTCTTACATATGGGTTTTATTATTATACTTAATTATGTTCAACTATTGTTAGGGTTAAAGTATATTAAGATTGAGAGGAGATGCATGCTCTGTATTTATTGTTTATGTTGAATATTCAAATAAGTGTTATGAGACTGAAAGTTGATTAGTGCTTAGGACCTAGAATAAAATCTATTAACATTAATTAAGTTGAGAGACCTTTGAATTATTATGTTGCATGATTCATCATTGAGCTTAAGTTTGGTTAATGATTTTTTAGATTATTCTTAGTGAGGTGAGAGTCCATAAGTTATAACTAATAAATGAGTTAATTAAACAAACTTATAATTACTTGAGAAAGAGTTATAAATACATTAGTTGATAAGCATCATATGCATAAATTGATTTAGGTTAAAATGAGTTGTAATTAAATTAATATATGAACTAAGTAAAAGGTAAAGTTCTAGTATGTGCATTTATCCATTGATTAATTGTTATTTGTTATTTACATTGCTTAAATTTTGTTTACGACTTAATTTAATATAGGTTTAATTTCGGCGAGGGATTAATTTCAATTCTAAACTTAATTTGATTTATTTAGACAAATAATTAACTATGTACTCTCAATAACTAATCTCGTGAGAATGATATTCTACTTAATCACTATATTACTTAAGCAATCTATGCGCTTGCAGTCAACACTTATCATAAAAGCAAATTCAATTTATCAAAATGAGATAAATATTTTGATAAAAAGAAAACAAACTGATTTAATGCATTTAAAGTAAAATATTTATTTTCAAAAAATTGAAAAATAATTAAAACCTAATTTGGTAAAAGAAAAAAATTTTCATTTCAAAATTTAATTCAAAAAAATTTATTATGATTTACTAAATGACTTCTAGAATAGGAAACATCATGTAGCTGACCTACCTTATGAGCAAGATTTTAATGAGAAAAACATTCCTTAAAAGCTAGGCCTATTAAGAAGAAATGTTGAGTTAGAACAACATTATTGAAAAGAAATTTAAGATTTAGAATCCAAATAATTAATTTTCAAATCTAGCTCACCCTGGAGTTGTGTAGCTTTCTATATAAATAAATCCTCGAAAATAGAAAGAGATACACTTAGGTTAGTGTTCAATTATAAACATTTGGATAAATCCCTGAAATGGATTAGGTATCCTATTTTAAATAAGAATAATCTTTTGTAAAAACCGCATTCTACATATGTATTTTTAAAATTTGATATGCAATCAGTATTTTGGCAAATACAAATTGATCCAAAATATAAATATAAAATTGCTTTAATTGCTTTTACATTTCATTTGGTTAATATGAATGGAAGGCGATGCCTTTTTAGTTTAAAAAATGCTTAATCAGAATTTAAAAGATAATGAATAATGCTTTCAATCCATATTTTGAATTTTGCATTGTTTATATTAATGATGTGCTCATTTTTTCAAACTCAATCGAGCAGCATTTTAAATATTTAAAAATCTTTCTTTATATTGCTAAGAAAAATGGACTTGATGTTTTAGTTAAACAGATTTCTCTTTTTTAGACATGAGTCAGATTTTTAGGACATTACATTTGTTGTAGAAAAATAAACCTAATAGAAAGATCTTTATAATTTGCAAACAAGTTTTTTGATAAAATTCTTGATAAAATTAAATTTAAAGGTTTTTAGAAAGTTTTAATTATGTCTTGAATTTTTGTCTCTATATATATATATATAGCACACATACACACACCACTCAACGAAGAAATTTTGATAGGTAGTAATAAGTATGTATTCATTAACATGCTCATTCAAAGATACATCATTACAATTATATTTAAATGATATATTACATTTGCAACTACTTATACTTACATGAATTTGTCACTTTACCACTGTGTGTATATATATACCTATAATATGTATCAATGGTTGCAATTAAATAAAGATTAATTTAACAATTCTAATCCATTTATATAGATACGAATATTTGTACATAGCAAGATCTATTTACATATAGATTTAAAAAATTAATTAAATAAAAAAAAGAGATAAGTATAAAAATGTACTATGCAATTACAAATATATTTTTACTTAAAAACTTGTGACTTTTTGTGATATTTAGAGCATGTGGTTTCATTTTCTAATACTTTAATACCCTATCAACTAATATTGTTATTATTTTACAATAAAATTATAATGTAACACTAACTTTCACTAATAAAAATATTTTACATGTGATTTACTATCAATATATCTATTTAAGTACTTTTGTTCCTAATAAATTTTAAAATACATCTTATTTTTATTTTTTATGAATTTATATTATTTAGTTTAATGATATACTACTTAGTAAATAATTTACCATTAAATATTCATATTATTTTAATATTACATCATATATTTTTAATAATATTACCTGAGTAGAGTACTAAAATATAAGTAAAAGTAAACTACAGACTCTTAAATATTATAAAAAATATCACAGTCCTTTAACACCTTGTTTGGGTAGGGTGAGCTGGAGGTTCATTAAAGAAAGATAAGGAAGAGAAAGGAAAGTAAAGGTAAGGAAAGGAAAGTAAAGGTAAGGAAAGGAAAGATGTATTACTTAACTCTTATTTGGAAAGAAGTGAGATAAGGTAAGGGTTACATTATGTTCTTTTGTTTGGAAAAAAAAAGATTAGGAAATGGAGGTTATGAATTTAAAAGACAAAAATATCCCTAATTCTTTAAAATAATATAAATGTTAATAATAATAATAATAATAATAATAGTTCAAATTAATAGAGTTTATGCTTCCCTTAATGAGATGTGTGTTGACTATATTATTATTTATAACAGAGTTTTATTTAAATATAAAGTAATTTTTGTTTTAAAAAAGGTACTTTTATATGGATAGAATTTCATTTAGAGAGCAAAGCGCCTCGGTACCCAAAATTGGGCACTGAGGCACTGTTGCTAATGAATGGAATTCTTTCAACGTTCCTTCCATCTTTTTAATTATTTTAATTACTTAATTCTTCTTTCTTTGTTTTGTATTATTGAAAAATAGAAGTTATAACTACCAAAACATTTAAATATTATTTATTTTAATTTCAAGAATTGTGACTTTTCAACTGTAACTATATTATATATTCTAAATATGTAATTAAATTTGGTAGTTTTAATAGAGAAACACTTTTTTGTTACAAAAATAACAACAATAAAGATCAAACACCATTTTTTATTCCAAATTAAATTCTTTTCACTATTTGCTAAGTGCAAAGAATTTAAGACTTGTTATATCTACCAAAACAATTTCTTCACTACTAGTTGTTATTCTAATTTTAATCATCAAATATTTTTTCTAACAAGGTGTAATTATGGGCATAAGATATGCATTAATGAGAAACTATTAATTATTTATACAAGTATTAATTAATTATGGGCATAAGATATGCATTAATGAGAAACTATTAATTATTTATACAAGTATTAATCATTTTATGAAAAAATATTAGATTAATATAGAGCAAAATGTAGGTTATAAATCTATAAATAAAATATGTTCCTAACATATAAAAATATACTACTAACACTGAAGCCATACTTATATGTACGGTTACTAATACATAAACATCAACTTAATTACTTGACACTACATTAGCTTAATTATTTCATCATTTCTAATAAGTTTTTATGACACTTAGTAGGACATCCAAGAAGAGCTCTTAACATTTTAGCCTTATTAATAAGATAAAGATAACATATAAAATGTATTTGTTCATCAATATCTAAATCAGCCAATAAATTCCACTCTTCATTCTCAAAAATTAAAAGCATTGTAGATTGACAAATTTAGTAGTTGAGCTTATAATAGCTTTAGCAACATTATCAAGTCCCTCTATTAAAATGACAATTTCATCATTAAGTTGAGTTATTTTACCACGCTTACGCTTAGATGATGCTTCAGCTTGCGAATTTACTTGAGATCTTGTAGTTGTCTCATGCTCATGAGTTGGGACATATTTAGCATTTTCATCAATATTATTAATATTTTCCAAATGAACTTAAATTTTCAAATACCATGAAGTCAATGTCACCAATGCTATTTGTTGAATTATTCTCCTTAAACAAACTCACCCTTCGTCTCCTCATTTCTGATGTTATTTCAGTATAGTCTCTGGTGACTCTATCTTTTGCATACAGTTGACATAGTTTTTCATAATTTTGTATTAGTTTATTTTGCCACTTAGCAGCTTTAGGTTTAACCTTCAAATAATAAAGATATAATATTAACATAAATTTGAAGTTGAAAGATAAAGATAATGATACAATTTAAAGTTTTGGATTTAATACATACCTCAATTAATTGTTTCCAAAGTTCAAGTTCATCGATCAACATTTCAAAAATGGAATCCCAACTAAAACCACTTAAGCTATTTCTAAAAATTTTATAGCATGAAGTGCATAATCTCTGAATATGTTTCTTGCAGTTTTATACTTTCTTCTTATCAATTGGACACTCTGAAAATTTTTTCCTCAATTATTTAACAATATTTTCAAATGCTTTTGAAGTAAAAGTCCCAACAATTCTATTACCAATTGCATCTTAATGCAAATATGTATTCACAAGGGCATCATCCATTAGTTTAGTCTAAAAGCATATATTATTAGTAGCCTTACTTGCGTTTCCACTTTCTAAATAGTTTTTACTTGCAGGCATCTTTTAACAAATATTATCAAAAAATAATATATTATAACTTACAAACTGCGCAATTCATTTCCTATTAACTTACAAATTAAGAGCAAAGAAAAATCAAAAGAGTATAAGTAAAAAAAGTATAAATATGAAATTACAACTAAAATAAAATCATAAATACACATCACATAATATAATTAACCCATATAGATTCAGTAATATCAAATCTAACCAACTCTCCTATATAAGTCTCTTCACCAACATCTACACTAAGGAAATAATCTTGTGGAGCACTACTATTTAAAAGTTCTATATCAACTTCTACAAGTATTTGCTTATATGGATCTACACCCATTGAATAATTATGTAAAATATAACAAATAAAAATTATTTTTTTAAGTCTCTACACCAAAATTAAGTTCTATTGCACTTACTATAATAGGAAATTGCTTCTTAAGTACACCAAAAGCACGTTCAATAACATTTCACAATGAAAAAGTGTTAAAGATTAAATAACTCGCGTGCATTTCATGGAGAATTTCGTGAATATTCCTCTAAGTGATAACACTCTCTCTATAAGGTGTAATAAGACTACTTCTCAACATGAATCCAACATCAACAAGATAATATTTTCCTAAAAGAAATTACATTTCTCATTAACTTACTATCTCATATAATATATATTATATCAATTTACAAAAGACATAATTACCTACTATAATTTTAAGAGCATATGATCTGCTTAAGGAATTTTTAATATTTTTGAATTAGATGTCGTCCCTTTCCATCCATGTAAATTTCAAATCAAATGTATATGCAGCCAAGATATTTTACGTTGGATATTCTTTTCTACAACAATATTTAGGAGCTTTCTTAGAAGAAACTTTCACATGGATATATGTTCCATCAATAGTACCAACACAATCCTAACATTACACATTACTTTTAAGTATTATTGATCATGTATATATGATATACCTAAAGGTCAAAGTAATACTAAAAATAATTCCTCACTTTAAAATATAGATAAAATCAATTGTTGTTGAATATCTCGGAAGGCACTTGTGATTCATCTGGTTTTTTGAGAAATTTATCCTCTAGTTCTAATATAGCTCTAACAATATTGTGAAAATTTCAACTAACTATCTCCAAAACGATAGAAGAAAAAACCAATTTCATGATTGGTAACATTATGTGCTAATAAAAAAAAAAATTTTGCTACTTGCTCTCCAACATTAACTCGTATTGTTGATTTAAGTCCACCTTATTTAACTAAAAGATCACATAGACCCATAAAATATGCAGGACTCATTCTTATAATGCTACGTCACTTATCATTTATTGTAATTTGAGTAATTAATTCCATCCTTACATTTTCTCATTCTAACCTCACGTCATGAATAATGGGATTTTTTTTGTTTATGTCTTCTCAATCTAACCTAATACATGATAATACACACAACTTTTACTATTGATAAATGATGCATATATTGCAATTTAAAAAAAGTTTGTCCTTTGATGTTTCAATCACCTATCTATAAGATACACATGATAATAATAAATTATAAAAAATATATATATATATTTTCTTCAGTCATATATCACAATAAAAAAATATACATGATGAGAAATAATAAATCATATAGTAACTTAAAACTAAAAAGTGCTATAACATATAAACAATATATAAATCATGAAAAATTATAAAACTTGATGATACCAAAATATAAAAGGAAAAATAAAATGAAAATCTATACTATATATAAAAGTATGAATGTAGGGAAAATATTTTTGGACAAAAAAGGACATGCATTTTTTATTTAATAAAAAAAATAACCTTATAATGTATTTGATCTATAATTTGAATTTAAATAAAATTCTTTTTTTATCAATTATATTAACAAAAATTTTGATTTAAACTTGATTCTCAACAATTTTAAATCTTTAGAACTCTAAAATCTAGACCAAATAACTAACAGTAATAAAT
>CATIWO010649437.1:0-23537 GCA_949673435.1 Macaranga tanarius
GTCTTATCATGCAGTTCTGTTGGTGGGATATCCTGGAACAAAAAGGAAAATTTGTTAAAAACTTTGGTTATACGGTGGCTATTCAATTTCATGATGCAAAATGGAATCAATGCAAGATAAATAAAACTTTGGAACTGAAAATGGTTGACGGCACATTGAGTTAACCTCTACTTTTAGAATTCCGTCAACTTTGACAGCATCATTGTCCACTGATTTTTCTTCTTTCTCCAATTTGTCAAAGCTTTCATCTTGATTTTCGATCGATGTGTCCACTATGGCACATGTTTTTGTTTCGGATAATTCTCTTGAATCAGTTCTATTTAGATCCTCAGAAGTCATTTCCAAGGATGTTTGTATCTTTTCACTTTCTGGTTCATTCTTGCTGTGTTCCGGAACAGTTACAGCATCACTGATGTTGTCTTCATTTGCCATGACAGTATGGCCACTCTTGTCTCTGCTCTCCTCTTCTAGTGCCTCAGAGACAGCGTGCTCTTCATCAATGTTCTGCTTATTGTCATCATCTTTCTTGAGCAAACTGTCAAGCTTTTGCTCTAGATTCTTCTCTTCCTCGACTTCTTTAGCTCCACTGCTCTCAGCTTCAGGCATTCTCTCAACCATTTCAGTCTGACTTTGTATCTCCTCAGAAACAATTTCCAAAGATGTTTGTATCCTTTCATTTTCTGGCTCATCCTTGCTGTGTTCTGGAGCAGTTACAGCATCACTGATGTTGGCTTCATCTGCCACAACAGTATGCCCACTCTTGTCTCTGCTCTCCTCTGCTAGTGGCTCAGAGACAGCCTGCTCCTCATCAATGTTTTGCTTAGTGTCCTCATGTTTAATGAGCAAACTGTCAAGCTTTTGTTCAGGGTTTTTCTCATCCTTCACTTCTTCTGCTCCACTGCTCTGAAATTCAGGTGCTTGCTCAACCATCTCAGTCTGGCATTGTATCTCCTCAGAAGCCATTTCCAAAGATGTTTGTACCTTTTCATTTTCTGGCTCATCCTTGATGTAATCTGGAGTAGTTATAGCATCACTGATGTTGTCTTGGTCTGCCACAACAGTATGCATACTCTTGTCTCTGCTCTCCACTGCCAGTGCCTCAGAGACATCCTGCTCCTCATCAATTTTTTGCTTAGCCTCCTCATGTTTCGTGAACAAACCGTCAAGGGTTTGTTCAGGGTTCGTCTCATACTTGACTTCTTCAGCTCCACTCCTCTCAGCTTCAGGTGTTTTCTCGACCATTTCGGTTTGACATTGTATTTCCTCAGGAACCATTTCCAAAGATGTTTCTATCTTTTCATTTTCTGGTCCATCCTTGTTGTGTTCTGGAACAGTTGCAGCATCACTGATCTTGTCTTCATCTGCCACAACAGTATACCCCCTCTCGTCTCTGTTCTCCTCTTCAAGTGCCTCAGAGACAGCCTGCTCCTCATCAATGTTTTTCTTAATGTCATCATCTTTCATCAGCAAACCATCAAGATTTTGTTCAAGATTCTTCTCTTCCTTGACTTCTTCAGCTCCACTGCTCTCAGCTTCAGGTGTTTTCTTGACCATTTCAGTCTGACATTGTATCTCCTCAGAAACCATGTCCAAAGATGTTTGTATCATTTCATTTTCTGGTTCATCCTTGTGTTCTGGAACACTTGCAGCATCACTGATCTTGTCTTCGTCTGCCACAACACTACAACTGCTCTTGTCTCTGCTTTCCTCTTTTAGTGCCCCAGAGACAGCCTGCTCCTCATCAATGTTTTGCTTAATGTCCTCATGTTTCATGAACAAACTCTCTAGGCTTTGTTCAGGGTTCTTCTCATCCTTGACTTCTTCAGCTCCTTTGCTCTCAGCTTCAAGTGTTTTCTCGACCATCTCAGTCTGGCATTGTATCTCCTCCGAGATCATTTCCAAAGACCTTTGTATCTTTTCTTTTTCTGGTTCATTCTTGCTGTGTTCTAGAACAGTTATGTCACCACTGATGTTGTCTTCATCTGCCACAACAGTGTGCCCACTCTTGTCTCTGCTCTCCTCATCTAGTGCCTCAGAGATAGCCTGCTCCTCATGAATGTTTTTGTTAATTTCCTCATGTTTCATAAACAAACTGTCAAGCTTTGGTTCAGGGTTCTTTTCATCCTTCACTTCTTCAGCTACACTGCTCTCAGCTTCAGGTGTTCTCTCAACTATTTCAGTCTGGCACTCTTCTTCATGACTTCTCTTGACAACATCGTCTGGACAAGTTTCTGAGACTAGTTTGGATATCTCAGTTTTGTCCACTTCCTGCGAACACATTTCTTCATTTTGTGGGGCTGAAGGAATTTCCACATGGCTGCTCTCTTCAGTTTCATCTACAAGTGGGATCATATCATTCCCTTTTGAATGATTTATGTCTCGGCTTTCCACTTGGTCTGCTATACTGCATTTCTCTTCCACTTTGTCTGCTGCTTCAACCTCAGCTTCCTGAGTGCTTGTCTTGTCTGTTGCCAATGTGATTGATTGAATGCAATGTTTCTCTTCCACATTCTCTATGATTGCAGAGCTTGCTTCTCCATGATTCTGAATGTCTAGACTTGCCGCCATTGTTGAGGAGGCTTCTCCATTTTCATCATTCCTGGTGCCTTCTTTCTCATGTTCAATCTTTTCACTTAGTTGAACCATATCCGCACCCTTGTCTTCATTGTCTGGGCAAGCATTTGTTTGTGTTTCAACATTAGTGTCCAAGTTTTCAGAGGTGCAAACCAAAACTTCTTCAATGCTAGTTTTGAGTTCAACATCCTCTTCTTCCTTCTTTTCTCCTTCCTCTGCTTTCTGTGAATCAGATAGAAGAGATTCTTTATCGATACCCTTTGGATTTTCTTCAACTAAAACCTGTTTATTTGCTTCAACATTGTCAATTATCTTCTCTTCCCATGAAGTTTTCTCTTCATCAATCTTGTCAATCTTTAAACTGATTGCTGTAGCATCTGAAACTTCATGGCTTCTTTCTTCCTTTGCTGCTACCTCTTCTGTATCATGTGAAACTGCACTACCTTTACTTTCTATCTCTTCTGCAGCCTTGAAGTTTTCGTCTTTCTTTATCTCCTTGATATTCTCCAGCATTTCCTTCTCTACTTGGCATGGCAGCTCTTCCGCCTGGCAAGTTTCCTGTGTTTCTCTGGTTTCTTCTTCAGGAACCTTGACAATTGAGGGTGATTCAAAAAAACTTACACCCCCTGTCTCTCCAGCATTGGCTTCAAAGCTACCATGCATAGTTTCAGCCTCTACTTTACTTGATACTTCCATATGTCCTGATTTTAGAAGGTGATCTGCAGTTTCAGGAGGGTGGTCAAACTCTCCTGGGTTCAAGTGTCTATGGACTCCTGTTTCCTGCAAAGCCAAAAGGAAAAAAAAAAAGGCTATGACATCAATATAAAGACCGCATAAGAAAATTATCTATTGAAAATGTAATTGGAGAAAACAGGATGTATTTTAAGTAAAGGAGTTTAGATGATTATTATTTTTCACCCTTTTATTTGGTTGGGCTTGTATAGGGTCCATATAATAAAATTTCCTTAAAATATGAGTTTATAATAATGTAGGGTCTGTGTTTGCATGCAAGGTATTTAGCTAGGCTATCCATTCATCATTTGTACATAAACTAAAGTGGTCAAAATGAGGATATTTCAATAAAATACTATTCATATACTCCATAAAGACATTTTGGACAATTAAAAATGAAGATGTCAGAAACAATCAGATCTTGGTTGTTTGCTAATATGGTAGTACTAATATCTTATACAGAATGGTTAGAATCTTCCAACTAAGTCATGAATAATGATAGGAAACTCTTGCATATGTAAATTTTTGGAAAAGCTGAACAGCATATGTTTTTGGTACTATCTATCTTAGTGACAATAATTTTCTTCAAGATGTTTGCCTGTATAGATGGATATTTTGATGCCATGGCATATTTGGGTATCAGCCGGGAGCTTGATCCAAGGGTGACTCATAAGCTAAAACTTGCTTTTCAGTTTGCATGATATTTAACAATTATATATATATAAAAAAAAAAGGACATTCTGATCTAGAGTAGCATCTATAGGAGACCTTAAAAGCTAATAGAAAACTACAGATGTAAAGAATTTTATTCTATATGGTGAACCACTTTACTTTTGGCTTGTTTCTTTCACTTTTTTAAGAGAATAAGAGATGTACAGAACGTGTTCTGAAGGTTGAAACATCATTTTCCTGATACTTAATTAATCAAAAAGGGAAGTCTTTAATGAAAATATCTCTACGT
The DNA here is from genome assembly GCA_949673435.1 of Macaranga tanarius. NCBI lineage: Eukaryota > Viridiplantae > Streptophyta > Magnoliopsida > Malpighiales > Euphorbiaceae > Macaranga > Macaranga tanarius. Next base: position 4,268 of record CATIWO010649437.1, read on the forward strand.
ATACTTCAGATTCAACTTGATTCATTGCTTTTTTACTGGTCTTTCATTTCAAAGTAGTGTCACTGCCCTCATATAATCAATGATCTTGCAAAATTTTAAATGTTTCTGATGATTCTAATCACAGGGAATCTAATATTCTTTGTATATCATTATGTGCAGCAAGTAGCTAAGTGAAAGAAAAATATGCAGTATAAGAAGAAGAAGAAGAAGAAGATAGTGATCTTACATACCGTTAAAGATACAGGCTCCAGAACATCAGCAGCTTCAGTTGCCATTTCATGCAGGACTAGTTGAACTATTGGCAAGTATGTTGATCTAAACTCTCTTTAATATGAACATTAGATGTCTACGTTCTGCAGAATGATTTTATCTTGGTAGCTGCACTTAAGAGACTTTTAAACTTTTGAATGTGTGGATCATTAGGTACCTGTAATAAATCAGCTGATGTTTATATCGCTAAAAGTAGGCTAAGTAAGTGACAAAATGCCACTTGATATATGCTTTAATATTATTGGTGAGTTGGCAAGATATGCAATGGTCCTACAGGTGGACCATTCACATGCCTTAGTGATTCAACACAGTTTTTAGTGAAATTGCACAGTTACATTGGATCAAATAGTTCTTTTAGACTACATTGTTAAGAGGTCTCTACCAACTCAAAGATATTGGCATGTCTTTTTAGCAGGACCCTTTTTGTCAGGAGGCTATAGCATGTGGGATTCCAGCTGCTTTTCTGGATATTATTGGTTGGATATTATTCCTTTTTTAGGGTAGAGAGTTTTGATGATCTAAGGCAGAACTACTTTTTTGCTCCCCAAAGACAGGTGATACTATAGCAGTGAACTTCTGAGTACATTTTTTTTACTTGCATTTATTTGTTTGATCCTCACACATTGTAATTGTAAACCTGCTTTTGAGGAAGGTACTTTTTTTTTTTTAACTAGTAAAAAAGTGTGTCGCAAGTGTGTTAGTTATTGCATTTGTAAGATGGGCAATGATAAGTTGAACACAAAATAATCTCAGAGAAAAGAGTATAGTCTCTAAACCAAGCCACCTCCTCAGGTGGTTTTTGAGGAAGGTACCTATATCAATGGCAATAGTTATGTTCTTATGCCTTATCTTGCCCTAAAAGCATTAGAAACACAGGAAATGATACTAGCACTGTAAATTTTAATACTATTGTTATGGATGCTCAAAACTGCACAAGAGCATCAGGATTTCTTAGTTGGGTAGGTAGGCAGGATGATAACACTGAAATGATCTTGATCTACATAGAGCTAATTAAGAGGAAAAATTATTGGAATGAGAAGCATGTTTTCTTAGAAAAGATTACATTCTATAGTGAGATTAATAAGTGAGATCAAAGCAAGATCCTTTTATCAAGTTATTTTGGAGACTTTAGTTTTAAGAAGCCTCTTATATTAGTAAAAATGATTTAACCAATAATGTATTGATTTGGTGGAAGATATAATTCAAGATTAGCTTGTAATTAGTCTAAAACCAATGAATTCCAAGGAAGGAATTTTTGACAATGAAAGTTGCAATTGGTTAGTTTTGTAAGTTGTAACCAAGTCCACAAGCTATAGATTCTATAATTATTACAAAAATGATGATGACTTTTTAAATAAATATTAAGGTTAATACTGATCTAAAATAGAGAACTATGGAATCTTTTGTGGGACAAACGTCCATCATGGAGGGTCCCACAATTAGGTGTCCTTAGAACACAACTCCCCCAACTTCTAATGTAAATTGTTCAAGGAAAAAAATAAAAAAACTTCTAATGCAAACATTACCTGAATGAATTTTGAAGTATAATATGATAGTAGCAACTATACTCTTTGATTGGTTAGGAATGCAATAAGTACAACCTAATTAGTGTTTTAAGTCATAACCTATTTTTTAAACCAAAAAAGGGATGAGACATTGGAGTAATTTTATTCTTTTATAAGTCTAAATAAAATAAATATTGTCTAAACTATTAGATGATTGATAAATAACAATATATTAGACCTCAATATATTATTAAATAATTATAATACCCCCTTGGTTTCCTCTTTATGGTGTTGGAAATTAACCATTATATCTAGATGTTCAAAAAAAGATCTATTTCTCAAAGAAAAATTAATGAATTTTACATTATTTCAAAAATTTATCAAACTTGCATCATGCAAGTAACTCCTATTCTTAAAAATTATGTTCATGGTATTTTGCATCTACTTCTAGTTCAAATTGCAATGCTCTCTTTTTCTATGAGTATAACACTATTTCAATAAAAATCTAAATTGAAATGTCATTTGCTTATTTTATTATTGTACACTTGTTCAATTTTATCACGAAACAGGAAGCATTTAATTGGATGGACTGAAAATTAGGACCTTGACATATATTATTATATTGATGAAATGGACATTTGGTACAACAAGATGATGTGGATGGTGACTCATAGCACAAGAAGATGATGTGGATGGTGGCGATGGCACGCCCAAGTCGGCTAGTTGATGATGCACATGAGCCAAGTTTGTTTTAATGGCCATATCAACCGTCCATGTGGCAAGAAGTCTAAAAAAGTTGCCACCACGAAAAAAATTCCTTCGCATCATCATTTTTTAATGGCTTAAAATATATAAATTTACACACTTGTAAAAAAAAATTGATGCCTCAATTTACTTATACTTTTAACTTCTTATGCACTTTAATTTTTATATTCAAACATCCAAATAATCTATAAAGATTTAGAATGTTGTCAACTAATCTCGTTCAAATTATTAAAAAATACAATAAAGAGATCAAACATGAAAAAGTTCAATAATAAAACTAATCAGTTATGCAAAAGTGTTTAATTGTTATAAGATTTAATTATTGAATTTTAATTTTGTGAAATTAGTTATAAGGTTAAAAAGAAAAAAAAAGAAGCAAGTTCTAATTTTTTATAATTTTTATTTTATTTATATTTTAAATTAATCAAGTAAAATATATATTCATTTATAATCCATTTATCATGTGAAGTCACAATTAGTTGATAATAAGTAATGAGACTTAAATTTAATTTTTTTATTTTCTTCTGACTCTTAAAAAGGTGATTATCAAATAACTAGAGGGTTTTTTTTTTTTTTTTTTTTTTTTTGACTTGATGCATTATTGTCATTGTTGCTTACAGATGCAATATGGTCATTATGTGTAAAGTTGCATAAGATAGCAAGGAAAACAATCTCAATCAAACCGACCAAACAATAATTTGTCTTTATTGGCCGCCCATTCATGGATAATTGATACCACTCCAACTAGCTTTCGCTTTGTATATATAATAAAGTTACATATAAGATTAGAAATTTTCAATAATTTTTCTGTTTTTGGAAGAGTATGCAAATGCCTTCACTTTTTTCAAAAAAAATGATCAATGAGATATGTTGTATTATGATTATCATTTTGAAATTTTATAAAGAAATGCAACTCGTGGATCTTAGCTTAAAACTGACTTAAAATTTGCACCCCTATTACTTAAAGTTACATGGGTAAATTTGGTTTTCTGTCATTTTATTTTCAAATAAATTTTGATAATACTATTGTGATTGCATTTGCTTTTAGGGGAAAAAAAAAAAAAACTATTATTTGGATGCTTAGATTTATGAGTTCCTTTTCAAGATGTGGATAGTTTTTTTCTGGTATTCTTTTCTCTTAAAAAGATGACATTACAATTAATTTTATAAGTTATGCAAATAAATTATGTGAAATATTTTTGTAAAGTAAAGTGATTACATTAAATTAATAACTCAAATAAATATATCATAACTCAATTATGCCATGCATGCATGATATTCATACGTGAAATTTTAAAACTAAAATTTCTTAATTATAGGACTTCAATTTTAGCCACTAATGAAATGGATGGTTTTATCTCCAAAATCTGTCTCAAATAAAATTTTTACTGCTTTTGGGTCGAAATATTGAAGATGGGGTTTGGCAAAAAAAAAAAATTAATTGTTTGTTGTAACAATGTCAAATAGAACATAGTGATAGACAAAATAAATTGAAAAGACAAGGTGAGAGGATAACTGCTCTGTTTGAAGCGTATCATGTTTTAGTACTAAAGATGAAATGGGACCATTAATATTTAGTTCCAAATGGTTTCATTTGATAATAGAACGATAATCAGAAGTGTTTTAGACATAATTTTTTATTAATTTTTGCAAACAAAGAAAAGTAATTACTCAAGTGCCTAAGAATAAGAAAACCAACGTCTATATTAAGATCTCTCAAATTTAAGTAGTTAGTTAGATGGGTAAAAAAATGTTATAAATATTTACAAGAAGATAGCGAGTTATCCACATGTCTAAATTTTTTTTATTAATTAATAGAGATGTGAAATCATTTAAATGGACTATATATATAATATAGTATTTTTTTTTTACATTATGTAAAAATTTAATTTTATAAATGATTAAATGAATGATGACATTAATAACGATGACAAAATTTAAAATATTTGAATATTTTAGAATATCTTTGAAAAAAATAATTATTAGACCATTTTTCAATGAAGAAAATTATTAGTAAAAAAATTACTAAAATAAATACTGAACATATTTTGGATCAAATTATTATAGGTTTCACCATTTATAGTCTCCTAATTAAATAGTTAATTAAGCTACGAAGCCATGTCACTTTCTTCTTAATTCAAAAAGAAATGCATTTAAGTGTCAAAATCATCACAACTCATAGACCCACGTTCCTTAAAAGAGAATTGGGACAATAACATAACAAATGGATTCTTCTGATATAAACTGAACTTATCTCACAGTAGCTCTATATGATGTAGAGTGCCGATACATGTTGTCGCGCACCGCATGAAGACAAAACAAATTTTGAAAACTTATAATTTTGGACCTCCCAATTTACAGAGGGACAATATAATTTGAAGGGGTATAACGGTAATTTCACATGGCGCGTGATGATACTGTAGCCGTTGCGTGCCACGACACCCAACATTTCCGATACATATATATATACTATGCACCCACCACCATCGCTATTTTAAGCCTATATAAGGATATAAAAGTCAGTCTGCGATATTGAATGGTAGATGCTTTGGATTTGCACACCGTCCAAATTAAACAAAAGGCCACAAATATTGAAGAATCAAAATTTGGGGAAGCATGGCATGGCATGAGCAATGAGGTCAGGTGGGTGGTGCTTAAATCAGGGACCTGCACAAGAAAAGGACAAGCATGTGAAGTCTCAAAGGTCACTAACATAGGTGGAACCATGTCATCTTTGATATTAAACAACTCAACATCATGAACATGACTAGCTAATTAGCTCTATATTTGCTGGGTTAAGATGGCTAGCCAGCTGCTGCTAGTAGCCGCCCATGCATGGTATATGCCCCACCCACCACTTTGGTCATTGGTCAAGTTTAGATCTTGTAATTGGTCACTAAATTCTTCTGCTCCCTATTGCAAGCTTTCATGCGGATGTATTTTAAGAATGTTTCTTCAAGAGGGATTAATGTTGCGATCACTCGTACATGATCTCAGCACGCATTCTAAAATTCCTACTTTATTATAACCTATTCTTCCTACAATATTACATTTTTTATTATTTGCATTGACATAGACTAATTACTAAAACATTAATGTGCATTTTATAGTTGATTGTTATACACACACACTACATGTAGAAAAAAGCCCCTCTCACCTTAATTTTTTTTTTCAGTTGATTCGATTTGCATAAAAAAACATACATCTTAAAACTTTAATTATAATTACATCAATTGTTAATTTATATTATCTATACTCATTGCGTATAGATACGTCTAAACACCAAAAGAAAAGTAAAAATAAAATTTTAAAAATATACAATTATAAACAAAGTGACTTTGTATTTTTTTTTCTTTTAAAATATATAAATAAATCCTGTGTACCGAAAATAGTATAAAAAATTTTCATATGTATATATATATAATGAAATTTCTCCCCCATATACATATAAATATGATTTGACACTTTTTGTGAGATTGCATTGAATCTCCCATTTCTGTTATGATCTTAGACACAAATAATTTGATTATTGAAATGGAGGTGTAAAATATAGAATTGGTTGCTTCATAGAAAGTGTGTGGACTATGATAAATATGGAGTAACATTCACCCGATTTATACTTCCATTTTGGCTATATATGCTTTCAACCTTCAAACATAAAATATTCACTCAAACAACTAATTTTATTCAAAGCAAATCTAATACGGAGAGTATAATTAATTTTATCAAAAATTGTTATCTGCACTGAATTTATGATAAAACCATTTTCAATTCAATAAATTTTACTTATATTAGGACTATCTCATCGAAAATTCCTTATAAAACTAGCCGTGCGGTGATTTTTTATTAATTTATTTAGAAATTTAATTCTTTTAGCCATAATGGGCCTACCAATTTCACTGACGGCCCAATAAAATTTCTTTTAAGGGACTTTTTCATTATGACCGTGTCAAGACACCACCGACTCTGACTCAGCAGGGCAAAATCGGAAACACATTCCAAAAATAATAAACGCGGGAAAAAGAGCCGTTAGAAACTAAACCTCTAAATTTTTGGCGCCAAAATTCTTTATTTTCTTCACACGGTTTTTTTTTCGGCTGCTGCCCGTAATCATCCGGGCAGCCGCCCCTCAGTGTTTAACTTTTTTTTTCTTGACCAAAATCAAAATTATATATAAACCTTTCTTTTCTCTCAAATCTCTTTCTTATTATTTTCTTTCGTTCTTCAAAAAAATCTCTCCTTTTCTCTTTCAAAGCTAATTTTTCCCCTTATTTCTCTCTTTCTCTGCTTCAAGAACCAAATAATTTTTTTTTAAGCATCCAAAGAGCCTTTCCTCTTATTCCCTCTTCATCTCTCGGGTTGTTTCTTGATTTTGTTCTGATTCTTGAATCATTTTCTCAACTTTTTTCCCTCTTGTTCGGTTTTTTGGATTAGTTATTCTGATTCCTGAATCAAATCTTCCCTTTGTTTTTGCTGTTTCTTGATTTTAGTCTTTTATTTTTGCTCTGTTCTTGTTCTTGTTCTTGTTTACTTGTTTTCTTGAATCAAATCCCATATTTTTTCTTCCCCTTGTTTTCTTGTTTCTAGATTTTAGTCTGTCACGTTGCTCTGTTCTTGTTCTTGTTTACTTGTTTTCTTGAATCAAATATCATATTTTCTTCACCTTGTTTTGTGGTTTCTTGATTTTTAGTCTCACTTTGCTCTGTTCTTGTTTTCTTGGTGTTTTTTTTTCTTTTAAAATCATGGGTTTTTCAAAGAAGACTCAAGTGGATTCTGGGTTAGATTCAGAAGGGAAGAAATGGGTAATTGCTGGAATAACCATTAGGACATCATTGAAGCCTATAAACACAAAGCCAAAAGCCAAAGCAAGCGAAAATGACGAAGATAGTGAAGAAGAGCAGCAGTGTTCTACTACTCCAACTGCAAAAGAATCAAGAATACCAGAAAGATTGCCATGCCCACCAGCTCCAAGAAAACGAAGGCCTCCTTCAAGGTGCAACTACAATAATGGTGTTAGGGAGTTCTTTACTCCTCCTGACTTGGAATCAGTATTTAAATGCTATGTTGAGAAAGCAAATTGAGAGATCAGTACTAGCTATGGCCTATTTTCAAGAATGATTTTTAGCCAAAATACTTTAGAGATTTTTGTAGGTCTTTGTTTTCTTTTGTTCTCTCTATCTTTTTTTTTATGTTTTTGTAGTGACTCGGGAGAGCTGAAGTTGTACAAAAGATTCATAATATATATTTAATTATGAAATGACTAGTGTAGTTTGGTTTTAGTTTGTCATCTTTTTTTTTTTTTTCCTCTCTAAGTTTGTTGCTTTAGGAGAACATTTTTGTTACTAGTGTTGTTAACTAAAGCTACTAGGACTGTAATGCTTGCGTTAGAAATGGAAAAGGAATGCATCTATTGTACCAGTTTTATTTCACTAAACCTAGAAACTTAAAATTTATCTCTTATATGTATTGATGTTACCTACCAAGACACATTATTTAAACATTAGGTGGGTTAATGTACTTTAATCAGAACTGGTTTAAGTAGGTAGTGGACATGGCCAGGCCAGGCTAGGCCAGCCATGGGGCAGAAGCGTACCTTCATATGTATATATATAGTTTTTTTTTTTTTTTTTTTTTTTCTGTTCTGCTTATTCTCTGCTCTGTTAATCATTCATTATGCTCTCTCCTTCACGGCACTGGGTTTCTTTCTTACTCAATAATTAGTTTTGCAGAGATCTTTTGAGCCAAAATTTAAGTGTCAACACTGCAGGAGGCAAGTGGCAAGGGAAATACTGACTATTGTCTGTACAGAGTACATTAGACATGTATTTTGAGTATTTTATATTTCTATACCAATAAAAATATGAGTGCTGTTAGATGTAGCAAGCTGCGAGCATGACTTTTCTGTCCCCGTTATACAGGGGCAGATCTCTTTATTGGTTTTTTTGGTAATTGTAGCAAGTGCTGTCGTAAGTTGCTACGTAATGAATTACCGTAAAAATATAGTTAACTCATAAATAGATATATATTAATTATGCAAAAAAATTATATATATATACATATATATATCTGCGGAAATGTTGGATGTCGTGGATCAATTTATCTTTTATGTTATTAGGAGAATATGTAAAATTATATTTTTACTCTTAAAAATTTTTTTATTTACTCTCCGCGAGATATCTATATCTCTTGGTGAAACATCTATCGCGATCCATATGTGTGAAATATTTTGAGTGTAGGTGAAAATTTTTTGACTTTAATCTCCACCGTTAGCTCTACCCACCAACTTTCATTGTTTCAAAGGAATATACATATGTGCACACGTGTGTATAGTATATAGGTTAGTATAATACGTTAGAAGAATATAGAGGAAAAGAATCAAAAGTTTTGTACAAGAAAATGTACAAAAGTAAAATCTTTTCATGGCTATAGTTGCACGGATGCTTTTAATTTTCTTCTTACAATTGATATATATTTATTGTCTATGACCCTCTTCTAACCTTACAACTTCAAGTATAATGTAGGAGGAGTACTACTCTCTCTTTATGTTCTTTCTTTAATCTTCACATTGTGTCATATACCCCACCACTTCACCTCTCTAAGAACCAAGGACATGTTTTTCTACTAATGCTTTCTCTTCTCTTATTATAAAATGACAAACAATTATAATGTTATAGGCTAGAATCCTATGTGGGGTTTTTTTCTTTTGTTTTGGAGGATCATTTTGGTTCCACTTCATTTCACTTAAATGAAAATGACACTTTGTTGATCAAATTTGGTGTTTTTGATATTGGCTAAATTAGTAGATTTTTTAGATGAGAATTTAGTAATATATTAAAGTACATTGGTTATTTATCAAGTATGCAACTAATATATTATTTGGAAAGCCGATTAAAATGGTCTTATTGATGTTTGTACTTGTCAGAATTGCAAAAAGTTTCGAATTCCCATTTCTAATTACCATTCACCATTAAAATTTAGATTTAACAAATTGTATTCTAAATATAAAATTTTTCTTTACGAATAATCAAATTATGATGTGAATTTAAATTTTACAATTTGTATTCCAAATATAAAATTTTCTTTGTGAACAATTTAATTATGATATAAATAATACCGCTGTGAGATGTGATGTACATAAATATGTAAAAATGTTTCTTAAAATGCATGCAACTTTGATTTTATTGAAAAAAAAAAAGGAATTGAGGTATGCTATTCATGATCATCATGGGATTTTGTTATTAAAGCAGATAAGGGTCTCACCTAATTTTAAGGTTCCCTTTGCATATTTAACTTAAAGAAAACAAGCAAAGGTCTCTAGGGATTAGGACACTTTAAAGAAAGCATATAGTAAAGTTGTACTGAAAATTAAGGTCTTTATTTTGTCAGATTCTAGTATAAGCCACAGTTTTTTCACTATAATTCTGTGTAGTTGATTTCGCATTAGATAATTTGTTTTTGTTATTTGTCTTTCTCTTATTTTTTTTTTCTAAAAATATCTTTTATGGATAATTTTTTGACTTTATCTTTTGTGACCAGTGACCACCAACTCCAAGGGAGCAAACAGATAACGAAAGCAAATTGTAATATAAGTAAATTTTTATATAGCGTGTCCTATATCATGGTGAATTTTTATATCATTTCTCTCCATAATTAGAGGTCTGTTTTACTTAATCCATTTTCATGATATTTATAACTAATTCACTAATTATATATAGTTTAATGTCAGTCATTATCCACATCATTGATCAAAGAGCTATTATCCAAAAAATATGGACTGTCAGTGTTTTTAAATGCCTTAGGTTTCAATTATTGTTGTTTTGTTTGATAAAAATGAGCTCGATCATAATCAATTTACAAAAATTTTAGTATACATCTTTAGTCATATTATAATTTATAAATGATATGTAATGCGTGTCTGCACAGTACATGACATTTTTTTTATATATATTTGTAGCCTTCACGAATTACATTTCTAAAATAAAATAATTTAACCAAACTTACAATTTTAATAATGCCCATATTAACCAATACCGAATTAAAACAATCTAATAAATACCCATATAATCAATACCAAATCAAACAATTTGCAGTCAAATAACGTACAAAATAAACTCCTAAATCTGTGGAATTTAAATCCATGAACCTCACACTTGAGGATTAATTCATATAGAGCATCTATTTTTGAAGGAAAAGGTTTTAAGTTTTTTTTTTTGATGGGAAAAGGGGAGGGGCCGAGACTTGAACTCGATACATTCTACACTGCCAGTGAAAACTTTAGTCACTAAGCCAATGGTACGTTGGCGAAAAAGGTTGGATATCTAAATTTTTTTTAAGTTCAAATTTATTTTTCACTACCACATGATTAAATCTGTTGGATATCTAAATTTGTAAAACCTATTATATAATATCAATAAAAATATTTACAAAATATTAATAATTAACCTTCATCTATAATTCTTGTAAAAACAAGCATCTTGTAAAGAAAAAAATTCATAACCCTTAACATTTAGTCACCAAACTAAGACTTCATTAATATTAACCTGTTTGGATTAGTTTGGATTGAATGGGATGAATTTTTATAACAGGGGGTAAAACTTTTTTTTTTTTTCCCATATATAAGGCTCAAATTAATTTCAATTTTATTAAAAAAATTCAAACTTTAATTTTACTATTTATAAAACTAGCAAATGGAATGATTCAATTTTTTTTGGCTTTTGCTATGGTGCAAATGTTTGTATTCATACAAATGAAATTATAACCGTTACATTAATTTTTATTTAATTACAACCATTGATTTTCTTGGTGTATCAATACCTATAAAATATATCAATAGTTATAATTAATTAAATTTTAATCTAATAGTTTTAATTTTTGTATAAATACAACCATTTACAATGTAATAGTGGATAGAAGGCTTAAATACAATTTAGCCTTAAATTTTGTTCAAAAAATTACCTCAACATAATGTTAAATCTTCCAAACGCTTTAAGCATAAGTACATGTGGATGTATTTGAAAATTAGTAAATTTACGAATTATTACATGGAGTCTAATTAAAGATTTGAAAATTATTACATGGAGTCTATTTTTTGGAAATTTATCAAATATAATTTTAGCTATCTTTTAAATCTTTAATTTAAGTAATGCCTTTTATGTTCAACTCAAAGTTGAAGGAGCTAATTAACCCTTTTTATGCAATAGTGCAAGAATAGAGCAAAATATTGTATAAACCCAGAAAAAAAAAATAATATTAATATATGTGATGGGCATGAACTTTGAGAATTTTATACTCAGACACTAAAGATGATTAACTAATATATATTAATTATTCAATATGAATAGATATATAACAATAATTTAAAGATCAAGTGTGTATATATACATGGAGTCATTTATAGGCATATATTTAAATTTTAAAGTAGAAAAACATTTTCCAAAAAATAAGAAAAAAAAAAAAAGAAATTAGGTTGTTGGGTGCCATGTAAGCAATCCTTATCAAAAGGAAATGACCTCTTATGTGATGTTACAGATATGAGCTAGCGTTCATTGAGTGATCACACAATTTGACCAAGTTAGATCCAGGTGAATGAATGACTTCTTCTTGTCTCTTTGATGGAATAATTTCCAACCAATTTTTTTTTTTTTTTTTTTTTTTTAATGGGTGAAAAAAAAAACCCCAAAACTCTTGCTTGATTTCATTGTCTGGTGGGGGACCAAAAAAGTGATCATCAATTTGATAAAAAGACAACAAGGCTACATATACATTTCACTTGAGTTTTTTACCATTCAATCTACCCTTACTTCACCCCCACCCCCCCCCTAAATTGATCAAGCAATCAGTATCCAAAGATTTGATGGATTCATGCATATTGTCATTATGCACACTTTGCATGAGATAAAATCTTGTACTTTAGTAGCTCATAATTCTTAAAAGATAATAATAATTCTTTGTTTATCAAAATTTATTGTTTCAAGTAATTTTTTTAAATAAAATTTTAAATTAGTTTAAATTTTGTGTTTGAAAAAGTAGACATTAGAAGAAATTTATCTTTTTAATGATTTCATGCATAAGTGTACTGCTTTATGATAAGAGTCTTGGAGAAAATCATTCATTTGTTAATTATATTCTAATCCTCTTACCTTACAAATTCAATATAATTAGGTGTGTACAAGTACAATATGTTTATATATATATACATATGTTGATGCATTATTATTCTTGAGCTTTGAGCATTGGTCAAAACGAAGCAAAGCATAATTGTGTGTAAATCATGTGATTACAGGTAATCACATGATTGTAAATCTCAATTAAGCATAGGATGCGCCAAATTAGGCATCTATTATTAAGTATTTTTAACCTAATAATGCTTAAAGAAAAGGTACGACATATTATTGTTCCATGGTTGGTTTAATTTGAAAGGATTAACAAATGGCAAGCTACATGTATATATACTTGCATGTATGTATTTATTAATTATTTACAAGTTTAAAAAAATTTATTAATTACTAAAAAGATATGCATGAAGTTTTCTTTTGTTAGGGTTCTTGTGCCGCCAGAGAGAGAAAAACTACAAAGAGAGCAAAAAATTTTGTGTTTGAAGGGCTGTCTGCTAGTAAATGCTAGTGAACCGTCCCTTCCTTCTTTTCCCTTTTTTTTTATTATTGTCTATTTAACTAGCTAATTTTGTTTATTTATTGTGTTTTTTAGATAGTATTTTGAGAATTATTTATATATGTGTGAGTTTTATTTACTTTTTATGAGTTTTTTTATGGTGAGAGATTATAAGACACTGGTTGACAATGGTAGATGATTTTTCTATTTTATTTTTTCAACAAACTCTAATTAGTCTTTTAAATAGTATCATAAAGGGTGTTTGTAGGTCTCAGTAGCCATGGAACATTTCAAGTCTCTGCACAAACTACACTATCAAGACTAAAAAATATAGTATTTTGTGAAAAATTCAAGTGGTGCTCTCATATGAAAGATTTATTGTAACTTAATTATATTACTCTTCAATATCAAAAAGAGTTTACTTTATTTAAATGTAGGTGATTGTGCTAAATTAGTTCTTGTATCACTTGTTCTTATTTATATAATTTCTATTTTTTCCAATGAAATTTTACCTTTAGTAAAAAAAAAGATATGTATAAAAGAAGAAAAAAGATAAAAGACTCGAGTAAAAAAATGAAATCATATATAGCTCAAAATATAAAAAGTATATTTTTTGTGCAATATCTACTATTTCATGTGAAAGTTCTAATTAACTGTTAAGGATGTCTACATAATTTTTCTCTACTAATACGTTAATTGCCATAGAAATTGTTATATATTTTCATAATTGACTATCATAATATGTAGGGGTGATCATGGGTTCTGAACTGACCGAACCGTAAACTGAACTGATCTTATTCGGTTCGGTTCGATTTGCTTTTTTAGAATTTTTGAATTTTTAGAACCGAACCAAAATTTGGTTCGGTTTTATATACAAAAAATTCGGCTAACCAACTTTTTATTTGTATATTTCTAAATATTTTTTTAAAAATATATACTAATTTAATATAAAAATAATTCATATTTTTAAAATTTTCCGTTCGGTTTGGTTTTGCACATAATTCAGTTCGGTTCGATTTTAAATTATTTAGGTTCGATCAGAAAAACACCTCGAAACCGACCAAATGCACACCCTTAATAATATGTGGACAAGAAATCTTCATGTGTAAAATCAAAATCAACCTTTGCGAGGAAGGAGTCCTTAATTTTAGAAGTTATTAATCTTCAATATACTGGTTCACTTACATATCTCCTAATTAAAGGTATTAATGTTATAAACATGCATCCCGTACTTCAAATGAAAAATTAATGAAGTTTAACATTGGTTTGTAATATATATATATATATCAAAACTACTTTATTTTTCAAAATTTTGATTAACCGAACCAAAATTTTGAACAATTCAGTAATGCTCAAACATATTCACGCATTATTGAATTTTATGGAATAAAATGTAATTTTATCATTTTTATCACTTTTATGATTCAAAATCAATTATTTTATTTAATTATGAGGTGCAAATCATAATTTTAGTATTTAAAAAAAAACTGAAAATATATCATTAATTAAAATTTGTGTAAATTACAATTAAGGAGCAAGATTTTCCAACATAAATATAAATTATAGCAAATAATCTTGCTGTAGGAAGATATATTATAAAAGAATAGAAGAAGATAATATCAGAGAAATAAAATAGAAAAAAATCACAAACACATTGGTACATTGGTGTTGCATCAAGAAAATTTGATTTTTGGCATATGAGATAGCCAATTTCTGATATGGAGAAACGTGAATTTCGGATAGTAAGCTGAAACAATGCTCTAATATTTTCCACGAAATAACAGGTCTAGCAAAGCCTATTTTGCAACCAAAGAAAACCTGAAATAATGGGTAAACCATATCAAGAATTCTCTTAAAATAAAATCATATATTCTTCTTCAATATTGTCAATACAAAGATGAAATCTTCCTTTCAAATCCAATAATTCCTTACTAGAAAAGCAAAATCATCATAAAGGTGGAGAAAAATAGGGATCGAACCCTAATTATAAATATACTACTAATTATTTTTAAGAAAAGAACACAAAATATATAATATTTAAAAGAAAAGGACCAATTTTTAGCTAAAAATGGCCAAAAATTGATCTCTCCAACTATAAAAAAGAAGGGAGAAGAACGGTAAGGGCAAGAAGGCTCTAGAGAGAAAAGTTCCATAATTATAATTTTATTATCTTACATATAGTTTGAGAGATTTTTACCTCACTGCTAGATTTGTGCTACTTGACCAATAAAAATAAGATATGTATCTCTATTTTACAAATATAGCCATTAGTATAATAAATATACTAAAGGTGAGTATTTGGTTGGTTCAGTTAAAACCAAACTGAAATTATTCAAAATCAAATTAATCAAAATTATAAATATAAAAACCAAACTGAATTTATTTTTTAAAAAATTGAATCAACCAAACTGAATTAACCGAATATATTATATTGAAAGATCAAACCGATTGAACTAAAATTGAATTTTCAAAATTATTTTGATTATTAATATTTAAAACCAAACCGAAATGAATCAAATAACTGAATCGAACTGAAATAACCAAATTACTAAACCGAATGCTCACCTTTAAAATATACAAATAGGCAAGAGTGTTTTCGCATAATTTAGGGTTTGTTTGAATATATTTGGTATGCTTTTTGAAAAATAAATAAATAGTTTAAGTTACATAAATAAAGAGGGTAAATAATTGGGAGTCTGACAAGTTACATAATTGGAGAAGTAGAAAGGGATTTGCGTAATGAATAGAGAAAGGTATAAAAGTTAAAATTGGAGAGTGTAGAGAAGAATCCAATGCAGGAAATAAATAAAGTTGAAGAAGAAAAAAGGGTTTTATGTTATTTATTATAGACATGCACACATGGGTCCTCCATGGAATCCTAAGTAATTCATTTGCAGACAAATTTCAATTCAAACCATAGCCATATCTACAGATAAATAAATAATATATATTTATATTGTATATAAATTTTTATTTTTTTGTTATTTTACTTGAAAACAAACACACCCCAATGGGAATGCCAAATTAGCTTGGCCCAAATTGACTTTTTTTTTCTATTAAATTTCTCCACGCGGTTTTAATACAGAGCCCACTTCTACCACTGCCCTGCCCGTTATTTTTGGCGGGAACAAGAACACTAACCCTAACCTAATTTTTGTTTTCAATTTTTTTTTTTTTGTTTTAAGGTTTCTTTTTCTGTTAGTTCTGTCTTTCCCGCCAAGAATTCGTGTTTAGCCCGCGAAACGCGGAGGTGGGAACTGTTGGGTACTAACTGACTAAATTGACCTTGGCGTTTTTGCGTGAATGGGTTGGGTAAAATGGGAATTTCGAACTTTTTTTAGGGGGAGCAAGTTGGGTTTTTTTTTTTTTTTTTGAACTTTTTTGAAAGGGGCAAGTCGAGTTTCTTCTGTAGTTCTGTTGGGTTTAGTTTTGCACTCTTCTTAAGGGTGTGGTTGGTTCAATTTCACAAAAAAATTCATTTCTAAATAAATTTTTATTAATGAAGTATGTTTGATTCAAATGAATAGTTTATAAAATTCATTTGAAATGAATTTCATCTTTTATTATATTGTGTTTGGTGCAAATCTATAATTTAAGTTAATTTTTAATTTTGGTAAAAAATACCCTTTTAAATAGATTGTAATTTTTTAACTTTTTTTTTTATTTCATATTACATAACTACAAATGTGATTATTTAAAATTCAAATTAATAATTTAAATTCTTTTTAAATATTTATTTTTAATTATATTTCTAAATTTTAAGATTACAATTATTTAATACAATATTTCTAAATTTTTAAATATTTATTTTTAATCAACACTTCAATAATAACATTCTTCAAAATTATTTAATATAAAGTTCCACGCATATAAATCCTTCAACTACAAGGAAAAAAATTAGATGTATTAAAGTTTGTATATGAATGCCTATTTATATGCTACAAAATTTAGATGTATTTATTTTCTTGCATTCTATTGGTTGCACTATAATTTAAGCTGCCTTTTTTTTTTTTTGTTCAAAGATCATTTTTTTTTTTTGAAAGGTCCAAATATCATCTTGAGAACTACACATTGCACAGGTTTTGGTAGGGTACTGCGTGATTTACGTATTCATGCAAGCTTTTATGTCTCTTCTTCACTCAAACAATAATTTCATATCTGAGATTCTATGGAAACAATTAAAAAAAATCATAAAAAAAAAAAATTCCTCTTCTTCTCCTTTTTCAAACACTGTTACGCTTGTATGCACACAAAAAAATCATAGTTATGCTTCTTCGAACTGAAATTTTGGTCATAAAAATTGAATTGAAATTTGAAATATAAATTATTTTTGTATTTTTATATTAAATTATTATATATTTTTTAAAACAATTTGAAATATATAAAAATAAAAAATAAAAATTTTGGTTAGTTTGGTTAATTTGGTTAACTGAATTTTTCGGATATAAAACTGAACTAAATATCGGTTCAGTTCGATTCTAAAAATAAAAAATGCTAAGAAATTAGACCAAACCGAACCAAAATGGGTCGGTTCGATTCGCAGTTCGGTCAGCTCGAAAACTGTGCTCACACCTAAGGAGAATGGGTGAAATATGGCGTAGAGAAAAAAGATAGAGATATGGTTTGAAAATAAAAATAATAAACATGACCATTTTTGACTTTATAAAAATATAGTTTCAAGAATTTGAATTAATAATGTCCAATTTCACAAAATTAAAAAATTGGAATTGAAAATGAATTCTATCAAATATTGATTTGAACCAAACACACAAACTTGGATTTACAAATAAATTCCACAAAATTTTATGGAATTCATTTGAACCAAACACACTCTAAAGAATTAATAATACCAATTGTTAATTAAATTCGTGATATACATAATAAGAAACTGCTGTATAATATATATATACACACATTCTATCTAGAATTTTTTTGAAAAACAAAGAAATTTTGGTTATATTATTGATTAAATAAGATTTGTTTTCTAAAACATTTATTTTTCTAAATTTGAGTATAAAAAATTAATTTGGAATTTTGTATTTTAAAACTAAAAATAATAATTTATAAATAATTTTAATTAATTATTAATAAAAAGTCACTAAAAGTGTGTTTGGTATAAATGAAATTTTATAAAATTTATTTGTATATT
Organism: Macaranga tanarius; assembly: GCA_949673435.1. NCBI lineage: Eukaryota > Viridiplantae > Streptophyta > Magnoliopsida > Malpighiales > Euphorbiaceae > Macaranga > Macaranga tanarius. Next base: position 22,568 of record CATIWO010649437.1, read on the forward strand.
CAAATTTAGTGTGTTTGATTTAAAACAAATTGTGAAACTTATCTACAATTTCAACTTTTTTAAATTTATGAAATTGCTTGTAATTAAAACAAATTTTAACAAAAAAAATAGTTAGAAAATTATATGATTTAAAATTTATATTTTCCATAAGATTACAACGCCCCTTTTTATTATTTTATTTTATAAAATTTTATTATATATCTTTGGTCAAATAACATATTGTTTTGAATTCTAAATTTATATTAAAAATAATATAACAAAATATGAAATTAATTTGAAATGAATTCTATAAAATATTCTAAATTTACATTAATAAAAATTTATCTGTAATTTGATTCATTTAAAAATAAAATAAATAACTTTTTTAGTGGAATTGAACTAAATATAATATCAGTGATGATGAATTTTTTTATTTAGAAAACTTTAGTGTCAAATACCAATTGTAATAATGTTGAAATATATTTGTGATTTTTTAATAATTTTAATTTCTTCAGATGTCTTGATAAACTAAAAAATAAAATAAATGTATTTGTAACTGAAACGATACTGGCTTCAGCTAAAAAAAAAAAAAAAAAATACTGGCTTGCTATTTGTTATCTAAAAAAATAATAAATAATCAAAATTTAAATAATATCGCCATAAAATTTAAAATATGGGCAGCAATGCACTATCAATTTTTCGCTATATACATGCATTATTATTTAGAAAATGACCAAAAAATGCTCCATTTTTTAATTTTATTTACTTAAATACCTCACCTTTTTATTTATTACTTATATGCCCTCGTATTCTATTTTATTTTTATATATGTCTCATTCTTTATTTTGGTTTTATCTCGTTCTTTTTTTATTTTTATTTATTATTTCTTTATTTTTTTTACTTTTCCTCTTTTTGTTTATTTTCTCTTTATTTTTTTATGCTCATTTTTTTATTTTTATTTTCTCCCTATGCTTTTTCATCTCTCATTTTT
>CATIWO010649683.1:0-12815 GCA_949673435.1 Macaranga tanarius
TCAAATGAGATATTTAAAAGATAAAATCTCTCAAAGAAGAAAACATGAAAGATGAGCAAAGGAAAGAAAACGGAAAGAGAGACGAAATTAAAGTTAACAACCGTTAAGTTTAAAAGTCCAAAACATTAAAAAAAAAAAAAACATATTTTTTAACTCACACGTGTGAAGAAGATCTGGTCCATATTGCAATACGGACAGGGTCCATAATATAATTTGCCTACTTGAACTTAGTCTAAACTTATGAATGGGCTCATGAATCTTGTTGTGGATCGGACTTCAACAATAAAATATGCTGAACTGTAATTTGATAATTAGTCGAACAACACTTGCGGTCTATTTCAGAATTCTAATGCCAACAGAGAGATATTTTCTACTAATTATAATTATAAGATAAAATAATTGTTTGTTCAAGACATACTTCAAAATTGAGATTAGCACAATCATGAAGTTACGATTTTTTTCCTTTATACTTTACACCTTAATTACTATATATCTATCTATATATATATATATATATATATATATATATATATATATATATATATATGTGGTGTAACCTTACATGTTAACAGATTAATTATTAATGTTTTCAGCTTTATATTGTTAGAAAAATTCAAATGAATGCTTAGTTATCAAGTTTGATTTTCTTATATTCTTAATCTTATTAATTCTTATAAAAAAAAAATCTTATTAATTAAATTTTTTTTATTGCACCATCACAAAAAGATAAGCATCTGAACTTAATGCGAATTTTATATATTTATATTTGAATAAACAAACTTTTACGGTAAATTTTAATAATAATATGACTACATTTACTTTTCAATTTATTATAATTTTCATCTTATGATTATAATTATGATAAAAAAATAAATTATATTAAAGCACAGTAGGTAATCAATTTTTAATGCATTAAAAATTGGGAAAAAGGGACATACAACTCTTGAAATAAGTCCAATTAACATGGAAGGAGTCTGATAGCATATACAAGAAAGTCAATGAATTTAAAATATTTATAAAATAAATATGCTTAAAAAAAATCAATTATATCAGAATTTTCAATTTTTACTATTTTATATTAAGGTTTTTTTTACAAATTAAGTGTTTAGAAATAATATTTTTGAAAAAAATTTAAATAAATTATTTATATAACTATCTTTAAAAAATAATTATTTTTACATTATCTTTTAATTCATATTCTTAGAAATAATTAAAAAACAATTTTTAAACTAAACTTAAAAATAAAAATTAAATATTACGTTTTGCTTTATTAATTATAATAATTAGATATTATTTCTAAATGGAATACTAAATTTTTTTTTTATAATTATAAGAAAAAAATAAACGAAATAATATAAAATATTTTACATAAATATTTTAATTTATATATTTTGGTAAAGATATTTTTTTAGCATTATTTTTCAATTGAGACATTTAATTTGAAAATCATTTCTTTTCTCCTTTTTTATACACGTCTTTAATGAAGGCACTTGTCGTAAGGCAATTTACAGCAATTGCATGTATGGCACGTTGAAAAATTCGTGGCTGGCTCCAATCTAATTTCGAAAAATCTATGTCTTGTTCCGTGTTCTATATATTTATAGACGCACAAGGATTCTTGTAGGAGACGAAAATTAACCCGGCCTCATCCGTTACTCGATCATCGATAGAAACCTTGTTTAAAAAAACAAAGAAAAGAACAAGTAGAAACATGCAATCAGTCAAGGAGAAAATCAGCAACATGGCCAGTACCGCCAAAGAGCACATAACCATCTGCAAAGCCAAAGTTGACGAAAAGGTACTTAACTGTCATCCTTTCCTTTTCTATTTCTTTCAACCACATCAATTGCATAATAATACCACTGCATATATAGGTTTTTCCCAAAGGTAGAAACAACCAAGGTTTCGGTTTCAGTTTCAGTGTTAGTCTGGCTAGAAAGTTTTTATTTATTCCTAATATATTCAATTTAAATTTAATTTTTAAATTTATAACACATATTATATATACTTTATTTTTATTAATTATATTTAAAATATTTGGAATATACGTAACATATTCCATGCTTGTGTATTTCTTTTTTTGTATTTCAAAATATTTGAATTTATTTTAAATGATATACATATTATATTTTCATTAATCAATGATAAAATATTTAGATAATATGCACAGCTATAAGACGAATCTCTCATGAATACTCCAAGTGGACATTTAGTTAAATCGATCATGATCCATGATCGATGGATCGATTTCCTGTCCCTTTAGTCTCCCTCTCTCGCTCCTGTGGAGTTGAAAATTAACCGCTCCTATTAGAACCTTAAAAAAAAAAAACCTTACTGTTAGACGAACTATAAAACGTTAAAAGTTAAGTCAAAAACAATATATATATATATATATCGTTAAAAGTATGAATCGGAACATGAGAACGCTCAAAAATATGCAATATGTATTCAATGGTTAGATATATTATATTAAGCTTACATAAAATCTCTGCATACAGTATGGAATATCCCATGTATATACGTGTAAATTTTATCAACAATTGATCTTGTTCACAAGCTTGCAGGTAGAGAAAGCGGCGGCTAGGACAGGGGAGCAAAGAGAGATAGCAAAGGAGCGTAGGAAGGCAAAAGAAGCGCAGGCCAAGATGAAGTTGCATCAAGCCAAAGCCAAGCATGCTGCAGAGAAGTTGAGACACAAACATCACCAGCACCACCGCCCAACTATGGTAGGCACTCGTTATGGCCCTCCCGAGCCTGTGGTTAGGACTCATGCAAACCAGCCCATGGCTGGAACAACTGTTCCTGTATACCCTGTAGGAGCCTGCCCTTCTGGACAAGTGTATACTTAGACATTAATTGTGGCTGCCTTTTTTTTTTTTTTGAATACAATTGTGGCTGCTTTTATGATTGTCTATATCACGTGTATAATGCTTTTTTTTTTTTTTTTGGTTAATTACTGTAACATCTTTAGGATTTGAACCATCTAAATTGTTGTATTTTTAATAATTAACTTAAATATTTATGAAATTTTATTCCGTTAAATCATTGCATGACCTCACTACATGTTTGCCAGTGACCTGGATCAATTTGTAAAATTGAAAGTTCTATATGAGAGTGAAAATATATAATTTGTAATATACATTTTCAATGTATATGAACTTTACAATATATATGAATTGTAATAATTTTTTTCATGTGGTGTAGTATAATAACAAAATGTCTTGTAGTGAAGATAAAAGGAATTTTCACTTCAGATTAATGAGTCTTTTTATAATGCACATGTAATTTTGTTTCATTAATTCTATAAAATCAGTTACCGAGTGCAATTATTTGATTTATTTTTTCTTTGAATCATTCATATTTTTAACCTTAAATTTATTCTATGCATTTTTTTTTCTTTGCTTCATAACTCTAAATTTGTATATTCCACAATTAATTATATTTTTCTTAATTTCATTTTCAATCAATGCTCTTCAGTTTAGATTTGGCATGATAACCTCTGAATTAAAAGTGGCAGTGTATTAATGGGCGATACACTCGGTTTACAGTGAAAACTGCTTACTACGAGAGCATCAAGCTATGCAACACTGAGTAGAACATGGCTTCCTTTTTCCCTGCCAATGGTACATATGTGTGAGGCAACATAGAGAAAGCATCGGCATATGGCAGTAGATGACAGTAGATGACTGGTGTAACATAGGTCATGGAAGTAGTGAGTCTATGTTACATGTCCTTCGTGACTGGATTCATTCTAATTAAGCAAGTTAATACCACAGAGAATTCAAGGTCTTTATTTTGTTCTTTGAGATTTGATCATACAATGTCTGCCCCATTTAAATCGAAATCAATCCATGACTTGGTAGTTCTCTTTTGATTTCTTTTCTTGTTTTTTACTTTTTGGGTTTTTTGATTTGCAGTTGATTTTGAGGAATTTGAATCTTGCCAATCATTGGTTTTGTTTATATTAGGAAATGGGTTTTGCTTGTTTTTGTATTCTAATTTAGAAAATGAAGGAAATTTTGTTTCTAAGAATAATTCAATTCATAGTTAGAAAAGAAGAATTCTTTTGATTAAGCAAAAAAAAAAAAAAAAAGTTGCTTTACTGAGATTCCATACCTAAAATAGTACATACAGCTAGGTTGCTAACATAGTCTGGGTCTTGTATTGTTTTGATTTGTTTCTTATCTTGATTGATTGAATACAATGTCCTTTATATATATATATATATATATATATATATATAAACAGAATAATGTACATAATTAGTGTTGAGGGTATAACTAAGGAAAAAAGGCTATCAAAATACATACAAAATAATACACCAAAAGATCAGAAAGCCCTATCAACCCTAAAAACCCTAAAAGAAAGCCCTATCAACCCTAAAAACCCTAAAAGAAGGTAGTTCAACTACCCTAGGATGTGCCACTCAAATGCACACTTAAAAACAGTGGCTACAATCTTATCTCTCATCCCTCGGCCAGCAAAAAGTAGGTGTCCAGTAGCAACAGCAGAAACTAGTTCCAAGTCAAAGATACTCGGACCCCAGTAGTGGTCTCGTGCCACACTGCAATGGCCGTCAAATATCCATCTAAGAACTCGATCCTCTACGTATTGGATCGGTACTCGATTACTATAGGCTCAATGGAAACCCGGAAAGACAGTTTCACGTTTGCATCATGACGGATGTAGTAGACGATCTCCGTCTCATCTCCCTGAACATCCAAAGTCTGCGCGACCCAATGTATGGCCATCTATACACTATACAAATATGTACAAGGTTACTTGGATGAAAAAAATAATAATTTTACAAAAAGGAGTGATGAGTATTTCCATATGAAACACTTAGTGAGTATACTAGAGAATATACTCCCGGTAGCTAAATAAATTAAACATCTCAAAATAATAATAAGGTTAATTTTAAATCAATTAATATGAGTTGTTAAATAATAATAGAGTCAAACCATAGGCATTTCAAATATGTACATTGAATCACATTTGATTCACTTAAACAATATATAACCAGGTTGTTGTCAATGTGGTGGGTACCAATCAGCACATTGAAGGTTCGAACCAGGCATGCATACCATTATCGTAAATCACTCAAAGTAGCCCTAAAGGCTTTCATAAATTTCATATCGCTATATCCCGGATATAGGAAATAACATGAGTCGCTGTGTCTCGGACACAGTCTTACATCTCATTGAACCCTGTCGCACCTCGGGCATGGTCTTACTGCAACCCTTTAATTATTAAATCATTTTCAAATATCAGTAACACATTTCACAAATAAATTGCATTCTCAAGCAAGTAGGGTTTCTTAGAAACAACCCGTAATTCACATAGTTCATAGTTCAAATGGTGAGATCAAATTCACTTTTTTTAAAATACAGTTTGCATCCAAAATAGACAAAGGCATCGCCCTTACACTCACAGAGGCGCCGCTCATGCAAATTTAAACAACAGAGGCGCCGTCCTAATGGCTCACAGAGGTGCCGTCCTAATGGCTCACAGAGGTGCCGCCCTTAAATTTAAATCAAAGAGGCGCCACCTGATAGAGGCATAAAGGCGCTGCCCTTAACCTATAGAGGCACCGCCTCTGGGCCTTTAAAGGGCTGAGGCACTGCCTCTAGCTCCCTACAGAGGCATCGTCCCCCCTTTAATTTCAAATTACAGAGGTGCCACCTCTTTGCCCTTCACCCTGTACAACGTTCACAAATTTGAATTTAAACAAGAATCGAACGAATTCCAAATTCAATCAAACAGTCAAAACATCAACCAAAATGTCAATTTAACAAAAAAAAAATGAAGAGTTTTGAAGAAGAAAGTCCACTCACCTACGTCGTTGATTTTTCCCTTTCCCTACTGTTTTCTTTCTCACGTCACAACTTCCAAACGAGTTCGTAAACTTCCTCCGATTTCTTTCTTCTTTTTCTTTTTGCTTTTGCTTCCTTTTCTTTTCTACGTTCGCATGTCCACCCTAAGCCCAGCACAAAAAAAAATGAATAAAAGTGCAAATCTAGAATACTAAGAGTAAAAATATAAGATGCATTTAATTGTACTTTGTATTTACTTCTATTTTTCTTATGTACTTAATCAAATGCAATAAGCATTAATTCAATTCAAGTTGAGTAATGTTCAAATAAAGAACTTAAAGTTTGAACAAACTGAACCTAATTTCCTATGCTTAAAGGCAGACACCAACCACTGGACTACTAGTTTAGTCCAATTTAATTCTCTATCAGGCTTTCTAGTGGAATTAACACTCACAATTACTAAATGAACTAATTCTTATTTACCCACTTCGACATTATGTTATGGATATTTGTAAACAGGGATAAGATGATCAGGGATCTAAAATAGCACCGTCCAAACAAATCATGACATATTAACAAACATATGATGTTAACATTATAAACAAACTTATGATGTTAACATTAATATAGTATCCCAATTCCCATGTATAAAGAGAAAGCAAATTTAGCATTAAATTTCTAGAATAGATCATAGATGGATCAATATTGGCTTCACTTATCTGATTGATGTTATAAATTGTAATGACAGATTTCTAATAAGTTGCCAAGCCTCAAAGTATCCATCTTGTCTCAACAAAAATCAACATTTTTCTATCTTCTCAATAGTTAAAATAAGGAATCTAAGGTACAAATTCATATATGAAGCATAATGATGGTTAGAGATTTATACTTTTCAATTCATATTCACATTTAAGAACTGCTTTCCAATCTGTTATCAAATTAAACCTTCCCAAAACCTTTACATTCAAAACATCATCAGAAGTTTAACAACCAAAAAGTAAGACAAGGAAAACTCCATCACCGAATAAACATGTAGCCTGAAAAAGGCTATCTTTTTATTTATTAGATAATTTGAAAATTGTGCCCTAGAACTAGTTGGTTAAGATATATTAAGAAGTTATTCACAAATGAAAATGATGTTTTTGTAAAGCTCAAAAATTTGATAATAGGTAAAAAATTGCATAAATACGATTATGGACCAAAGAACTTACACCATGGAAAGAGATAGATTCCCCATCAAGCAAAATGTAACTAAATTTCTTAGACAAGTCACTAATGCAAATTTGTGTGTTCTCAAGATATGACCGACCACCAATGTCTGACCATTCTCTTAAGCAAAATACAGGGACAAAATTTGTTAACAAATTCTATTTCCTCTCCTTAACTCTATCCTTAGAAATGCTTTCTAACTGAATGGCCAACAAAGGTATCAATGCAAGAAAAATAAATAACTCAAAAATAGTAGTCTAGTAAGTAACAGAACTAAATAGTCTAGACTCTAAATCATGTTTATATGCGAATATGATATATGCAAATGAAGGTTTGGATAATAACCTCATATTTCTATCATAACAACTATATTATTTATTACATAATGCTTAATATTACAATGAAAATAATACAAGTGCAGTGCTAAACAAGCAAAAGTTAGTACATAAATGGGCAAGGAAAACCCATTTATGGAAAATTCATGAAAAGAAGGAATAAGAAAAAAAAAAGACTACTTTTTAGTGTTATAGAAGGCCAAAAACACAGAAAAATTAAAGTAGAGCAGCACTCTTTATGTCTGATTTAAGAGAACTCTTTTCCAATGGAAATGTGATCACAGAACTATTTAACAATGAAGCAATTTAAAAAATTTGAAGGCAGTTAGTTACCACAGAAAGTAATTCCTGTAAGGAAGCAATTAAAAAAAAAGAAGTTACCAAATAAAGATGTACAAATTGATGAACAGAGAATATTGAAATGTAAGGAAATTTACAAACTGATTGAGACAACTAACTCATGCAATTGATCTCACCAAAAACCCAAAACCAACATTAAAAAAATAGACAAAATTACATCATCAAAAAAATAGAAAAAAAGAACTATGAATAATTTGTTGCATGGATTAGGACATACTGATGCATTAAACAACTAAAGATTATGGGTTTAGAGTAACCTAAAAATTGTTATCTTCCATTAAGAGAGTATATGAGTACCCTGCCATGGACACAGAATAAGGAGATAAATAATACCCTTTTAACAATTAATTTAGATTTCTCACGCGAGCTCCACCCATTCCACTCATAATTCTCCATTTATCCTAATAAACAACATTAAAATAAAAACCCAAAAACACAATTTAATCACATCCGATTGTAAAAAATCAAGACTAATTCTTCCAAATAACAATGAAAAAGTTATTACTAAATCTAAAAAAAATAAGAACAAGTGCTAACCTTGAGAGGAGCCAGGACCGAAGGAATAAATGGATTGTAAAAATGACATTAACAGCATCGCAAAAGACTGTGGTTAGAGGGGCGCTAGCAAGGGAAATGTGAAGATGGAAGGAGTGAATCATCGTAGGTAGTGATTAGAGTGGCGAAGGTGGGGATGGGAAGAGGGTCAAGGGTGATGATATGGAAGTGATCGGAGGAGTGGATGAAGAAGAGGAATGCTGTTACCTGCACTAAGAAATATGTGTTCTTTCGATTTCTATAGATACAATAATTGTACTGTATCTCCTCACCTAACCTTTTCTCTCGCCTGCCTCCTCTAATTTCTCCTCATCTGCAATTGCTTATGGTTTTGGGTGATTTTTTTTTTGGCCATCCCTCATTTTTTTTAGTTTTAATATTTTAAGTAAATAATTTTTGAGTTTTAATCTCATGTAGGTTTTATCTCATTTCATAGTTTTTATGATAGCTTAAGTATTTTATTTTAAAATAGTTTATTAATTTAAAGGAGAAATTATTAGAGATCCAGTTTTGAGCTCCAACTTCAAACTTCTTCAGGTGTCTCTCTCTCTCCTCATATCACATCATATCAGTGATAGGAGCAGAACTGTATGTATTTCTTTTGGGGTTGAATACATATTAGGTTCATAGAAGGTAACTGCATTTAGTTTGATTGTGGGCTCTTGTGATTTACTGTATTAGATTTCTTATATTTTTTATTTTAGTTTTTGAATTAAATTTTAGTTAATAGATTTGGTTGTATCTATCGTTATATTCATAATCTCTTGTATTTCTCTTTTTTTTTTAATGAAATCCTTTAAATAGTGTTTGATAAAAAAAAATTTATACTGTAGCAAAAGCCCAGATTAAATAAATGAGTATGGTAAATTTTAATAGCCCAATATATACTTTCACCCCTAAATTTTAGCAGTTTAACTTATATTGTCCCTCATGTTTCATTTTAATCTGTCTCATATAACAACTTCTATTTTGAACTCATTGGAACAAGTAAAACTAGATATTAATTGACATAGATTAATATTTCCCTTGCTTTTTTTTCCTTTTTTTGTTCAGTCTCTCAAAACAAAATGTTTTTTTTTTTTGGGCTTCTTCTTCTCTACCCTCTCTTCAGATCTCTCCCGAAATCTAAATATAAAATCATACAAAATTTTATTTTTTCATTAACTCAATTGAATTACCATTTTCTTTATTACATTACCAATCATATTTGTAATTGTCGCTTTCTTTTACAAACTCAAAATGCCCATCTCACTCACTTTTCATCACTCATTTATATTTTAAATTTTCTGTAAGGATTGAATTTAATGTACCATTGAAGAATAAGAAGAATAAAATGAAGAATGGAGCGAGTGTAATCTAAAGATCCTATTGCCTCAATTTCAAGGCTCCTTTGAATCTGATTACTCCAATGCATCACTTTCATCTTTAAATCCAAAAATTTCTCTTTCACTCAACATTGTCTCTGTCTCTGTTCTCTCCTTCTCTGCTTTAAATCTCTCTGCCTTCCTAATCCCACTTAGGCCTCGGCTCCTCAACTAATGAAGCATCCAAATGTTTCAATGACAATCTTCATTGAAGGTGGGGTGTGCATTGGTCGGTTTGATTCAATTCAATTGAAAAATATATAAAATTTAAATAAACCAAAAATATTTTAAAAATAATCAAACTGAACCGAACAAAGATTAAAACTAAATTGAATTGAATCAAACTAGTTTAGTTCGACTGATTTATTCAGTTTGACTTTTTTTATTATTTTTGTAATTTTAAACTTATTGAATTTATGTAATTTTGCACTATTTTAATAATGTTTATGAGATCTATTATTGTTAATTTTTCATATCTCTTTTATTTTTTAATTTTTTAGAAATCAATCGAATTGATTTTCTAAAATGAGTTTCAATAATTTTGATTTGAAAGTTTTTTGTTATTAAATAATTTTATTAAAAGTTTTAAATATTTAAAAAAATGATAATGTTGATTTATTTTTAAAATAGGGTTATTTATAAAAAAAATGCATGAACTTTGGCGTTTTTGGCAATTTAATCATGAACTTTAAAATTTGACAATTTTATGTACAAACTTTTCTATTTTTACAATTCTATGGACCGGTTGAAAATTTGGTGAAATCCTGCTGACGTGACCACCGAAATACATCTTTTTGAAATAATAATTTAACTCAAAGTAATAAAATAGGTATCGATTTACATGTAATAATTGAAATAAAATAATAATTAACAAAATTAATAATTTTTAATTAAAAAATTTAATTTTGAACTCTCGTTGTTTAAATAATCATTTTATATATATTAATTCAAAATGCATATACTTGAGTATCAATTTACCAAAAAATTAATAGTTCATGATAAAATTGTAAAAAAATATCAAAGTTTGTGCATTATTTTATAAATTATCAAAAAGATACATTTTGACGTGGCGCCTACATGGACTGACTCATATTTTTCGATGGCCACGTCATCAAGATTTCATCGAATTTTTAACCGGTGCATAGAATTGTAAAAATAAAAAAAATTGTGCATAAAATTTCCAAAATTAAAAGTTCATAATTAAATTGCCATAAGCATCAAATTTTATGTATTTTTTTATAAATAACCCTTAAAAATATTAGTACTAAACCGATCAAACCAAACCTTAAACACCTATATAATTTAATATATATTTTAAAAATTTGGTTTGATTCAGTTTAATTAATTTTACAATAAAAACCGAACCGAGCAAAAATATTTTAATATTCTTAAAGTAAAAACTGAATCAAAATTATTTACAACTTAAATTAAACTGAACTAAAACAAATCAGTTCAGTTTGATTATTCGATTTTTTATTATTTTTGCTCACCTCTAGCTGAATGCATTGAAAAGATCATATAGAAATCTGCTAATGCCACCGAGATCTCAACCAACTGATCTTGCTTTTGCTTCAGCATTGATGAATGTGTAACTTTTCTAGAGACCTGCAAGCACAAGAAAATATATAATGAGCCTATGATCTTTGATCCACATGTTCTCCTACCTACGTCAGAGAAGAATTGTTTAATTTAAATTATTATGAGAAGAGTATGTATTTATATAGTAACACGAGAGACATACCTATTCTAATTCGAATTCATATGTGATAATCCTTTTCCCTTATCAAGTTGCTTTTTGTTTAAAGATAAAATATTAATTAATATTTGAACTACTAAAATTGAAATAAAGTTATCTTGGGCTTGGGCCATAAAAGCCCTTTTCTTTTATATGGACCATCAAGCATTATGATTTGAATCTTAGTTGCTGGATTTGCTGACAACAAGTTCTTTGGTTGCAGAAGTTTATGATCAAATTTTAAACGAAAATTTTTATGGTCTCCAATGAGATGTGGAGATTTTGCAGGTTCTTCTGCATTTTCTTTTTCTAATGGAAAGCTTTTGGGATTGAAGTGTACGTGTACCAGTATATGTGTTTTATGTCAGATGATAAATGGATACGAGATGGTGTTTTAAATAGGATGACATGGTTAAGAAAATGGGATTCTTATACATTTTTTATTTAAATACATTACTGGGACATGTCAGCTAATGTTTTAGGTCACCACGCCCTTTAAAAAGCGTGAAAGCAGTCTCTTGTACACTCTGGCATAACATAGGTTATAGAGAATAAAATAAATAATTTTAAAAGTTAAACAAGTTTAAAATATAAGTTGAAAAATAAAATGTGATAACAGCCCCGTAAGTCCTAAACAAAGTCATGTTTTTTCAATTGAGTCCTAGAAGAAAAATATTTTACAATCAAGTCCTAATAGAAATAAAAATGCCCACCGTTAGTCCTACTCCGTCAACTACAACAGAACATGCTGATGTGGATGACAGGTTGCACTCCTCCTTGCCACCTCAGCCGCCACGTAATGGAAGTTGCCACGTCAGATTTCCACTCATTCATAAAGTAGGGTTACTAAACACTTTTTGGAGAAGAAGACAGACACAAGAGCTAGAGAAATTAAGATCGAAAAAAAAAACAAATCAAATAAGGTGTGGTGTAATAGAATTCCCAGCAAAAATATCTAACATGAATCCATACTTCAACATATAAACATGAACTTGTTTCCCTTGTTCATTTGCTGACAAATTTGCATATGCATTCAGAAGAGAACTGCAAACGAAAGAATCTGGCCTGATCTCCCTATCTTGCATTTCCAGATAAAGCTTGAAAGCTTCCTCACCTTGTCCATCTTGAGAATAAGTTGTTATCATAGATGTGAAAGCCACCAAATATAAAAATGCGCTTTCTTTGAATACTCTGGTTGCATCATCTATGCGCCCACATTTTTTGTACGTATCAATATGTTAGTATAGATATGCCCTAGGGCCATTATTGTATGTAGACATTGTATATTTGTCCCTTTGGCAATAAAATATTCATTTAAATCAAAGTGTTTATTTATTTGAGTATTTACCCTTAGTATTATGTTGAATGAGTTTATTATCAAGAGTTGATAATATGAGTGACAAACTTATTTGGTACATATACTATAAATGTTCATAGTCATTGG
>CATIWO010649794.1:0-11912 GCA_949673435.1 Macaranga tanarius
GTAAAAAGAGATGTATATACTTTTAAATAGTTTTATAGTTTAGTAATTTAATTCTTGTATTTTTTATGACAAGAAATTCTTGATTATCATTAAGTCTATAATTATGTTATTAATGGAGTAATTAGTGGTGAGAGTGTTACATATATAGTTAGTATTCTCAATATGTACATATGGTCAATTGTGTTAATATATAAGCTATAATATATATATATATAGACTTGAACTTGATATGTATTAATATTACTAATTTATACTATCATCTACAATAGAATTATATATATTTAGTCTAAGATGGTATTCTCAATTGTAATAAATTAAATACACTTACATGTTAGTCATGTAAACTATTAATATAATTTATAATGTAAAATAGTATCATATTAAGTATTAGTACTAATTAAAGATAGAATTACATATTTCATTGTTTATAATAAAATTATATTTCATTAAATTAACATTTAAATTTAAATTGGCTAGTCTTAAGCCAATTCAATAGCCTAGTTAACTATTAAAGCCACCCTTGTGACAATTTTAGTCCCATTTTATTTTGTTTGTTTTGTCTTACAAATAACTATATATTAAAGCAGTAAATAATTATATATATATATATATATATATATATATATATATATATATGTTATGAAGAGAAGATGAATATTGTATATTGTACAGACCTCCTGTAGCGGGTTGAGAGTATGAATATTGTATATATATATATATTATCATATCTCTATTAAGAATAAATGTTGTGGTTATTTAACCAAAATAAAATATTTATGTAACATCTTAGTTCAAGTTTATTAATTTATCTATTAGTTAGCATTGTTTATTATTTTTATAAATAGGTTATAAAATAAATTTTTTATTATTTTATTTGTTGATAATAAATATATACTTAATTAATAATATAAATTTCTGAATTTCCGAACCGTACCGTTCCATACCGATCCGTTCCGAAAGAACCGAATCTTTGTACCGAATCGTACCAAAAAACCGGTATGGCACGGTATCCCCGTACCGAACCGTACCAAAAAATGGTACTGGTACTGGAGATTTTATTTTTAAAATTTCTGAAATATGGTACGGTACTGGAGATTTTTTTTTCCCGGATTTTCCCGAACCGTGCTCACCCCTAGTGCCTCGGATCTCAGTCTGGCATAAGATGGTGATGGTGATGATAGCAGTAACAACACGTCCAAGCCAAAACCCTCAACATATACATCTAGCCCCATGGCTTAAAAATAAAATCTAATAACAAGCTCTGGAGGGTGTAGAAATGGCTATAAGCAAAAAGCTAAAAGATGTGTCAAGAAGACTGCATCACACCCAGATGAGGGTGACCAGGACATCCAACGCGGAGGCATAATAGACTCGAAAAATGGTGCACACACTGTCTAGATGCTCCTCTCGCGCGGATGATACACGTGCATCGGCTCCGATAGGTAGGACTGTGACCTTGAATACTAACTCTGCATCTGCGTCATGGCAGACTATATACCGCACTAAAGTCTCCACAGCTGTCATTTCATAAACCATAATGTCTCACTGGACTGCCATATCGCTAGGCTATAGACTAACTAAGCTGTGAAAAATATTTTTAAAAATAGTGGTGAGTAATTCCGAAAGGAAATTACCCAATGAGCAGCTAGTAAATCTTTATATAGTAAAACATTTATCCAAACAGTGCTTTATCCGAAATACATCAATAATTTAAAAGCTGTTTAATACTCACAATGTACACCCTTATCAAAATAACGTCTACAAGAATAATACTTCTTTTCACAAAAGCATTTAATAAAAGATTCCCATCACATGAGAAGTATTTAAATAATTTCATGAATAATGCAAACCAAAACATAATAAAAATTATAAACTTCTTTCTCAATAACTGAGATTTAAGGCAATCAAATCGTTATATAAAATCTTTAACTTCTTAAAAATTCAATCATTTACAAATCCAAAACAATTGGGGTCTAAATTCTCAATTTGTATATGATACAGAAATCTATATAAATTTTAACAATTTCCAATTCAATACACTTGAAAATTTTATTCCACAAATTGCAAATGGTGTGGAATTTCATATAAATTTTCTTAGTTATCATTTCAAGATTTCATACTTTGGGTTGTTATATAATTTCTTATTTCAATTGCCATTAGAGTTGAGAATTTCATACATTGCATAATCAGTAATATCGTCATTCATATCTTTCTCAATTGATAAATTTCATACAGTTATCTTATAATAGATTTATTCTCCACGTCATTCCTAGAATGAACAGCAATATATAAATAACTCTCTCTTACACCTCAACTCTTCTTTTTATGGCTCACACTAGCCAAATTATAGAATCATTCATAATAATATCGTATGCATATATTTCAACTACAATGATTCGCTCCAAAGGCACCTCTGAATCCCTGCACTATCCCAAAGACAGTTATAAATCGAGTGGCCAGCTCATCTTTCCCAACTCATCCTATATATATATATTTATATATATATACATATATACTCATTTCTTAGTTATTCAGGAATTGATCACTGTAAAGTTTGTATATTAATTATTCACATTCATTGCAAAGGCATAACTCTGCCATTTTAATGTTCTTTATCGATCATTCACAATAATAATTTAGTCTATTTATCTGAGACTCAGTAATGTACGGTATTTGTATATTTTTTAAGTTCTTTAGTTCGATTATTATTCAATTTATTCAAAAATAGTCAAAATAGAGTGGAATTCAGGTTGCAAAGGCGCCTCCTCTGCACAGGGGCACCGCCCTCGCGGTGCAGAGGCGCCTAAGTGGTTACAGAGGTACCGCCACTAACAGAGGCGTGGTACCTTCCATAAGTTAAGAAGGCATCGCCTTCCATGAGTTGAGAAGGCATCGCCTTCCTTCCTCAGAGGCGTGCACCTCTGAGGTGATCAGGCGTCGCCTCTACGAAGAGGCCCCGCCTTCGCGGTGTCTGGTTTGACAAACAGCAGCAACCCATAGCCAAAACTTGAAAGTTTTAAGAAAATAATCACACCAGAAGTTCATATAACAACTATAAGCTATAGATAAACTCATATATATCTCAAAAACCTCCCAATTGAGCCTAGATCTACAATTAAATTTCTTAAAATAATTAAAACTTCAATTATAATATTTAACTTCAAATATACAAAATAAGCTTTGATTTAAAACATCTACTCATAATTTTCTCCAGCTAGATCTTTGCTTTTTCTTCAGAATTCAGATTCCTCTTCAGAGCTTCCTTTTCCTTCTCCTTTATTCTTTTTTCCTTCTCCTTTTTCTTCTTCTTCCTCCCATACTTTTTTCTGTGCAGACCACCAACTCTTTCTCTTCTTCTCCACCTTACTCCCTTATCTTTCTCTTCTTTCCTTATCACTCCATTTACTCTCACTTGTTGCAATTTCATCATAATATCTCTTTTCAATTTCATCCTTCCAAACTTTTTATTCAATTAAATCCAACTTTAACTTCTTATATTTTATTCTTATAAATTCTCACAACCACTTAAAATTAACTCTTAACAACTTTAATTTAATATAAGATATTTAACTTCTTAATTATTTACCCAAAATAATAACAATCAGCTCCAATTAATACCAATTTAATATAATAAAATATTCCTTAATTATCATTAATCCAAATTAATTCGGTTCAAGGACATGAATGTTATAATTCTTTCCTCATACGAGAAGTTTTGTCCTCGAAATTTGTACAAGCATAACTTAACCACAAAAGTCCTGGTTATCTGTGTCTCATGTCCTCTTCTCACTCCCATATAGCTTCTTCTTGAGAGTAATTTTTCCATAACACTTTGACTAAAGGAATAACTTTGTTTCTCAAAACTTTTTACTCTCTAGCCAAAATTACTATAGGTGCTTCTTCATAACTTAAATTCTCTCTTAATTCCACAGGTTGCTCTTTCAAAATATGCGTGGGGTCGCTTCTATACCTCTTTAACATAGATACGTGAAACACGTTATGTACTCCCTCAAGAGTTGGGAGTAAGGCTAATCTATAGGCCACTGGCCCAATTCTTTCAATAACTTTATATGGTCCTATGAACTTAGGACTCAATTTTCCTTATTTTTCTAACCTTATCACTCCTTTCCATGGAAATATTTTTAAAAATACCTTGTCACCCACCTTAAATTCAATATCAGTTCTCTTAAGATTAGCATAACTCTTCTGCCTATCTTGAGCTATTTTGAGATTGGTTCTAACTATCTGAAGATTATCTGTAGTTATTTGAACCAATTTAAGACCTAACAACTTCCTTTCCCTGCTTCATCCCAGCAAATAGGAGTTCTACATCTCCTACCATACAAAGCCTCAAAATGGTGCCACATTCAAATTGCTTTGATAACTATTATTGTATGCAAACTCCATTAATGGAACTTGTTTATCCTAGTTTCCACCAAAATCTAAAGAACTGGCTCTCAACATATCTTTTAATACTTGAATGGTCCTCTCAGACTGTCCACCAGTCTGAGGATGAAAAGCAGTACTAAATCTCAATCTAGTACCTAATGCTTCTTACAAACTTGGCCAGAATCTTGAAGTGAACCTCAGATCACAATCTGATACAATGGACACTGGCGTTCTATACAACCTTATTATTTCCTTAATGTACAACTCTGCCAACTTATTCAAACTATAAGTTATCTTAATCAGCAGAAAATGAGCATATTTTATTAATCTGTCTGCAATCACCCACACTGCATCATTTTCTTACTGTGTTCTTGGTAATCCTACCATAAAATCTATGGTTATATGCTCCCATTTCTATTCTAGTATTGACAATGATTGCAATAAACCGGCTGGGTGTCTATGTTCAGTTTTAACTTGTTAACAAGTCAAGCACTTAGAAATATATTCCGCAATATCCTTCTTTATTTCCTTCCACCAATAATTCTTTTTTAAATGTTGATATATCTTAGTGCTTCCCGGATGCATCGCATACGTAGAACAATGCACGTCTTCCACTATTTCTCTTCTCAATTCTTCTTTAGTCGGCACATAAATTCAGTTTCCCGTCCTTATCACTCCTTGTTCATCACAACTCAAATCTTTATTCTTCCCACTTTTTACATGTTCAATCCATTTTAGCACTTTATCATTAGCTCTCTAGGCTTGAGCAATCCTCTCCATCAATAATGGTCTCACCTTTAAGGTGACTAATACTATAATACCCGTCTTCCAGTATTCGTATTTCCAACTTAAGTATAGTATATTATACATAGTATAATAGTAGACCTTAATTAAGTTGGATATGTATATATATTATAGAGAGGGACTTAATTGTAAAGAAAGTTTGGACTTATTTGTCATAATAGGTAGTTATGGAGTAGAGTGTAATTATTCAAGTTCATTAATGGGGTGTAGAGATTTGGTGGTATTTATTTATTATTTTCTTAAGAGTTAATGTAGAGATATTTGTTAGTAATTATCTATTTTTTTTATTATTATTAAGTGATAATATATAATTATGAGGAAGAGACTTTGGAGAGGGAAAATGGTAAATTTTAATTAGTGAAGAGGGTGTGTGTGTATGTATGTGTATATGTATTTAGTGGTGAGTGTAGAGATTGTAGAGAGGAAAAAGGAGAAGAATTTTTGATAGCTTTAAGAAATTTTAATTATTCTCTACTCATCTAAAAATCATTTTTAGAAGCTTTAGAAGATCTAGAAGTGGTTGGAGCATCATTTTTGGTAAGCCATACATATAATTTGGTTAATTGAATTAGGTTTTGTTTGTGGTGAAATTCAGATTCTATTTTCATTATGCATCAGTCTTAGTATTTTGAACATATCTTGAGCTATAGAGCTCTAATTTAAGAATGGTTAGACTTTTTAGAAACTTCAGAGAGTCCTCTTCAACTTTTGTGTTTTAAGTTTTGGTTGAATTCGTTGCTAGGAGGGCCAAATAGGGCTGGACATTTTACTGCTCACATTATTACTCTATTTTAGCCGAATGGATTCTAAAATCTATAATTAATTTTACACATGTCCTAATTGAGTGATTCTAATTGAAATTTATAGCAGACTCATAACCCTAGCTTTGGTAGTAATTTGGGGGTTATTGGACTTGTGTATGTACCTCTAGGTCATATTGAGATTTGGAGCATTTAGTTATACTTTGTGAAATTTAGATGAATTGCAATATTTAATTGTTGGAATTGGTATGTAATGATGTATAGGAGTTGGAAAAGGTGGTGGAGACCCTACTCAATCAGGGGAGCTTTTTCTTGAGAAGGAGTTCAAGTATTTTTATAAGTAATTATTGATACGATGTATATATATGTTGAATTTGATATTTTAATATGAATCATGTTACTATGTAAATTGTACTAGCTGCTTAATGTGGCAAGAAATGATACATATATATATATATATATATTGTGGTGAGAGTATTGCATTGAGATTGAATGGTTAAAGGAAATGTGTTGTGTTGAGAATGGTGAATGGTGAGTCACTATGTTTATTGGAAATGGTGTGAAATAAAAACAAACATGAAATATGATGGTATTAGAATTGTGGTTGTATTTGGTATTTATTATAAACTTAAGGTTGGTTTATTGGATATAAATGATGTTATGTTTAAGATGAAATGTGAACATAATATGTGATTAAGTCGATTGGCTTTGTGACCATTGACTAAGAGAAATGTTGATTTTATCGATTGGCTTTGTGACCATCGACTGTGAGAAATGATGATTATGTTGATTGGCTTTGTGACCATCAACAATATAAAATATGTTAATGATGTTGATTGACTTTATGACCATCAACAATGTGAAATGTGTTGATTATATTGGTTGACTTTGTGACCATCAACAATGTAAAATGTGTTGATTATGTTGATTGGCTTTGTGATCATCAACAATATGAAATGTATTGATTATGTTGATTGGCTTTGTGACCATCGATAATATGGAATGTGTTTATTATGTTGATTCGCTTTGTGACCATTAACAATGTGGAAGGATGATCTGAAGTTGATTGGCTAAGTATCCATCGAACTAAACCGATTTGAGGGTAATACTTAAAAGAAAATGGGCTATGCAGTATGCCTCTTTGAACAGGATGCTTTAGATTAGTGGGAAACTATACCAGGAACAAAGAGAAACTAATAACATTAGCTTGGGCAGATTTTCTAAAAGAATTTTCAGATAAATATATGTCGGTGGTATATAAAGATAGAAAGAAACTTGAATTCCTCGAATTAAAGCAAAATGACTTAGCGGTGGCCGATTATGAAGTACAATTTATAAGATTATTAAAATATTCACCTAAAGAGGTAGCCACTAGTGAACTAAAAAGAGATAGATTTGAAAGGGAATTGAACTTAGAAATCAGAGAAAAGATAGCAGTGAAACCTCTAACTTATAGAAACTTACTGGAAGCAGCACTTCGAGCTGAAGAGACTATATTAGAAAGGAAAAAATTGAAGATTAAAGAAAAGGAAACTACAACAACTAAAGTGAATGATAATTTATCTTTTAGAAGTATGGGATCTCGAGAAAGTGGAATAAAGGAACGGGAAGTGAGTCGGGTCAGTTCACCAGAGGAAAAGTTAACAACTAAAAGATTTAAAAAATCATATGATAAAGAAAGTGTTGATAATAGTAAATCTGGGAGAGGTACAACAGCCTTAAGATGTAAAGACTGTAAAAAAATTCATAAGGGAGAATATTGGAGAACTAAACCAAAAGTGTATTATCATTGTAGACAACCTAGGCATTATATCATAGATTGTCCAATAAAAAAAATGATGAAGGATCTAAGATGATGAATCAAAGTAACATATGGAAAGATGTACCACAAATTAACCAAGGAAGAAGTTGAGGAAGTAAAAGAAGTAAAAATATGGGTACCATTGCTATACTTAATTATCATGTTTTTGTATTGATAAATTTAAACTCTGAAGTTTATACATTTGTATACATGGGTATGCATTCCATATATATAAATTATGTGAATAACTATGAGAGTGTGGTATGTGTGTGTTCTATGCTTGTTAGAATGATGTGATTGCAAATTTGATAATATAGTTCTGCTTCAAAATAGTGATTAAAATGATTAATATCATTGTGAGAAGAGATTGGGATATATAATTATCACATCATTATGTAGTAAACATAATTAAAAGAGAAATAGTATATATTTTTAATTTTACTTGTTACTACAAATTATGTGAAATGATATTTTGTCGATTGGCCAAGTGATCATCGACAAAATGAAATGATAATTACGTTGATTGGCTAAGTGTCCGTCGATAATATTAATAAGTCAAAATATGATAAGAGTGATGTGATTATATGAGAATGGTTTCAACTGGGTACTGATTGCTGAGATGGGAATGTGAGTGTATGAATTCTTACTTTTATATGAATTCTTATGAGATGCTATCTCTTATTGTTGAGATGAATACAGATGTTAAATAAAATATTTAAATGTAAGCTTATGTGAGGTGCACTCAAATATTATTGATTATATTTATATTCATCTATGTATGGATTAGGCAATTTGTGAGCATTTGTAAGAATGTTTTAAGTGCATATATGGGTATACATTCTCTTGATTATGTGAATTGAATATGTAGACATAGTCGTGGAAAAAAGGAATTGATATACATGGGGCATGTCTTAATTATAAGCTAAATTTTGTATACCCTGTGTATATTTTTAGCATATTTTCTATATACAATTGGTTTATGGATTTACTTGAGTAAGTAAATGTCAATACTAATGATTAGTATATGGATATATTTATTTAAGTAGAGAATTCTGGATATATTGTTGAGTGAATTATTAGAAATTATTTCAATAATGGAAAACAAACTTGAAGTCGAAAGAGATAGATTGATAATTGAGTAAGTTATGATGGAAAAATATTAAATCTGGCTTATTCAGGTAAAAGGTGATAATGTGCGGTTATGTGTTGGTTATGGATAATTGAATAACAACTTAGTGAAGATTAGCATGAATAATTAAAAGCCGCTATAACGATACTCATGGTATAATTGCAAGCAAGGTGATATTAATTTTGAAGGGTACTTTTATTTAGTTATTAGGATGATAAAGACATGTTGAACAGCTTGTGGAAAATATAGTTGTATATTATGTCAGATAAATGAGTTAGGTAGTGAAAGAAGGTATTATCTTTTGTGTATAGTTATTAAAGAACAAACTGAGGTTGAATAATAGGAATTTGGGAAGCAAGGAAAAATAATGTGTGCGTGACCACTATATTGGATAACTAAGGAATTATGATCTCCTAAAACGAATATTTTATTTTATGATTCCAATTTAGCTAATATGAGTTAATCATTGAAGCATATACTTATCAAAAGGTGTTAAATTGGAACAACAGTGAAGTCTGAAGTCTTCCAAATTTTAATTGACAATGAAAAGAATCATAGAAGAGGTTGTTAGGTGAAAGCAAAGTGTCAAACTCTATTGAGAAATTATACCGGTCATTGGTTCCAGAGAAGAGATGGCGAGAAATAATATTGAATATTGTGTTTATGTTATTGTATACATTTGGGAATATAATGCCTTTGGGCATATGATATTATAAAGTGTGAAATGGCATAAAGTATTAACATTTGGTATGCTGGACAGAGATTTGAGTCGAAAATAAAATTGGAATGTATAGTGTAGAAATTAAAAGATATCATAAGAGCTTAGAAAATAAGGATAAAAAGGAATTGAGTTCAATAAGTAGTGTTTATTTGGTAAGTAATTAATTTCGAGGACGAAATTTTCTTTAAGGAGGGAAAAAATGTAACACCCGCCTTCCAGTATCCGTATTACCAACTTAAGTATAGTATATTATACATAGTATAATAGTAGACCTTAATTAAGTTGGATATGTATATATATTGTAAAGAGGGACTTAATTGTAAAGAAAGTTTGAACTTATTTATCATAATAGGTAGTTGTGGAGTAAAGTGTAATTATTCAAGTTCATTACGGGGGTGTAGAGATTTGGTAATATTTATGTATTATTTTCTTAAGAGTTAGTGTAGAGATATTTGTTAGTAATTATCAATATTATTAAGTGATGATATGTAATTATGAGGAAGAGACTTTGAAGGGGGCAAATGGTGAATTTTGATTGGTGAAGAGGGTGTGTGTGTGTATATGTACTTAGTGGTGAGTGTAGAGATTGTAGAGAGGAAAAAAAGAAGAATTATTGATAGCTTTGAGAAATTTTAATTATTCTCTACTCATCTAAGAATCATTTTTGGAAGTTTTAGAAGATCTATAAGTGGTTGGAGCATCAGTTTTGGTAAGCCATACATGTAATTTGGTTAATTAAATTAGGTTTCGTTTGTGGTGAAATTTAGATTCTGTTTTTATTATGCATCAGTTTTAATTTTTTAACCATATCTTGAGCTATAGAGCTCTGATTTAAGCATGGTTAGACTCCCTAGAAACTTCAGAGAGTCCTCTTCAATTTTGTATTTTGAGTTTTGGTTGAATTCATTGTTAGGGGGATCAAATAGGGTTGGACATTTTACTGCTCACATTATGGCTTTGTCTTGGCCGAATGGATTCTAAAATCCACAATTAATTCCACACATTTTCTGATTGAGTGATTCCAATTAGAATTTGTAGTAGGCTCATAACCCTAGCTTTAATAGCAATTTGGGGGTTATTAGACTTGTGTGTGTGTGTGTCTAGATTATATTGAGATTTGGAGCATTTAGTAATACTTTGTGAAATTTAGATGAATTGCAATATTTAATTGTTGGAATTGGTATGTAATGATGTATAGGAGTTGGAAGAGGTTGTGGAGACCCTACTCAATTGGGAGAGCTATTCCTTAAGAATGAGTTCAAGCCTTTCTATAATTAATTATTGATATGATGTATATATATGTTGAATTTCATATATTAATGTGAATCATATTACTATGTAAATTGTTTTAACTACTTAATGTGGCAAGAAATGATACACACACACACACACACATATATATATATATATTGTGGTGAGAGTATTGAATTGAGATTGAATGATTAAAGAAAATGTATTGTGTTGAAAATGGTGAATGGTGAGTCACTATGTTTATTGGAAATAGTGTGAAATGAAACCAAACATGAAATGTGATGGTATTAGAGCTGTGGTTATAATTGGTATTTATTATGAACTTGAGGCTAGTTTATTGGATATAAATGATGTTATGTTTATGATGAAATGTGAATATAATATGTGATTAAGTTGATTGGCTTTGTGACCGTCGACTAGGAGAAATGTTGATTTTATCGATTAGCTTTGTGACCATCGACTGTAAGAAATGATGATTATATTGATTGGCTTTGTGACCATCAACAACGTGAAATGTATTGATTATGTTAGTTAGCTTTGTGACCATAAACAATGTGAAATGTGTTGATTATGTTGATTGGCTTTGTGACCATTAACAATGTGAAATGTGTTTATTATGTTAATTGGCTTTGTGATCATCAACAATGTAAAATGTGTTGATTATATTGATTGGCTTTGTGACCATCTATAATATGGAATGTGTTGATTATGTTGATTGGATTTGTGACCATTAACAATGTGGAAGGATGATATGAAGTTGATTGGCTAAGTGTCCATTGACAAGATTAAATGAAATGTTGTAAATGCGAGAGTATGAAGTAATGATTGCAAGTATGTTTATTTATATATATGCTATATGCACATGTATATATGAGATGTGAATGTAAGGATCATAGGTGTGTATTGATGATATTGGTTATTGAAATGGTTGTGGATTATTTTGAATATTGTGATTTATTATATATGTTGCACCAATAATTAAGTTTTGGTATTGTGTATCTTGTTATATTGTTTTGGATGTAGCAAAGGTGTTTAGACATAGCTATAGGGCTTCAA
>CATIWO010649959.1:0-14753 GCA_949673435.1 Macaranga tanarius
TTAAGAAAAAATAAAAATAAAAGATGAGGGAAAAATAAGGAAAAAATTAAAAAAAAAAAAGAGAGAGAAGGAAAAAAAGAAATAAAAAATAAGGTGAAAATAAAAATAAAAAAAATTAAAAAATTAAAAAAAAAGAAAAAAAAAATTAAAAAAAAATTGAATGAAATTTAATTCCTTGCATTTTAGGGTGGAATGGGTCATTCCCATTCCTAGAGCCTATTAGTCAAAAAACAAACAATAATAATGGGAATAGATCATTCTCATTCCCATTCTCTACCTTATTTTAGCCTAAACAAACGCCTCCTAAAATTCAATATAGACTATATTATATTGGAATTTTATTTGGATTGTAATTTAAGATTAGATGTGTGTAGGATTCTAATGCGTGCAATGCATCATGTATTTACCTTCCATGATTTAAAATTATGTTCA
The DNA here is from genome assembly GCA_949673435.1 of Macaranga tanarius. Classification (NCBI taxonomy): domain Eukaryota; kingdom Viridiplantae; phylum Streptophyta; class Magnoliopsida; order Malpighiales; family Euphorbiaceae; genus Macaranga; species Macaranga tanarius. The sequence continues at coordinate 433 of CATIWO010649959.1, forward strand.
AGTAATTGGTGTCAAAGTGAGTGAGTGCTTGCATATGATCTTGAATGTCGGGTTAATTCGTTTATAGCATCTTTGCCTAGATTCCAGCTAATATTATTGTTTAACTATTTGTGTTGTATATATCATGGTCATTTCTGTTGTTGTTTTCTTGACTTATTTTTTTTTTTTAGATTCTAAATTATGAATTTCTTTTATCCTCTAGAAATCAGCTACCATGCTGGTGCAACCTCCAAAAAATTACTCATCTATAGCTCTTTATGTAGGTTTTGGTCCGCCTTTTTTAATTTATATAGGATGTATGTGGGGTGCCACCATATGTTGAGTGATGAATATAAGTGCAGATCTAGTGAAGCTGGTATAAGTAATATGTAACCTTGATGAAGCTATTGATAGAAAAACATTCAAGTTCCATAATGTTAGATTTTGTCTACATCCAGCAATAGATTCAATTAAACCTCATATGTCTACGTATATATTTAAGCCTCGTTAGATTACATTTCTGAATTTTTCTTTAAGCAAAATTTAAAATGGAAATTAAATTATGAAATCAAATGTAAAGGCCATTATATGAAATATAATAAAATATAGGTCCAATAACTTCTTGTTATATCCTGAATATAATTACAAGTCTGGTAAAACTAGTGTAAATATTATGTAACATTGGTGTTTCCATTAGCTACAAACATACAAGTTCTATCTCATTGGGTTTTGTCTACATCCACTAAGAAATTCTTTATTCTATGAATTCAATATTTAATTATGTTTAAGTTTCAATTTATACATCATATGTCTATGTTTCTATTTAAGTTTCATCAGTTTAAGTTTCTAAATTTTTTTTCAATGAAAATTAAGATGATTTAAGTAACTGCTCACGTGGCTCGATTAAAAAAAATGTACAAATATATTAATGTTGGATTTGCCTTTTCAGTATCTACTAACATTTAAGCTTTCCTTATTAATAACCAATGTATGCCTACTTTGCCTTTATATTAACCAATGAATGACAACTTAACCTTTATTTTAACCAATGCATGATGGCTTTGTGAAATACATTGTTAATGAGTATTGAAATTTCCAACAGATATAACATGCTCTAAAGATGAAATTCCAAACTTAAATATGCATTGGCTACTAGATGAGGTTAATTAATTAACTTGCTTAAGCATCGATTTGATTGAGTATATGTGTACAGTGAACTCAACATTTTCTTTATTTTTTTGATAAAATGATATTTCTTTTATTAATTATTAGGAATGCCCCAAGTGATGAAAAATCCTTAAAACTAAAACAAGAAAATAAGAGTGATCCAAAGCCTTCAAAAAGCAAAGAAAGCCGAAAAAGACACAAAGAACATAACTAAAAACTGAAAATCAAAAAACTGCTAGCCACTACAAACAAAGGCTACTAGAAACTAAACAAGGAACAAGGAAAGCCAATCATAAAGTAGTAAAGGACAAAATCTGCAGCAGCAAAATTATGAAGAGGACAACATCAGCAAGAAAAGGCAGTAAGCACAGAGACGAAATAAGTAGAAAAAGCTTTCATAAGAAACAAAAAAAATTATAGCAAAATTGAGTAAGAACCATCAGCAAACTTCCAAAAGCCAACTAATAAAAAATCAGTAGCAGCATTTGCAGCGATAAAAGAGAACTTGGGAACCATTAGCCCAATAGCAGCGAGCAGGAAGCAACAGTAATACCAGCTAGATGGAAGTAGATACAAGATAAACATAATGACCATAAATTATTTCAACAAAATAAATCATCAGATGACCTCAAGAAAACACTTTAAAAAATCACAGGAAAAGTAGGAAAGCTCTCATTTGAATACTAGGCTAAAGATGATCAATTGAGTCCACTATAAGGATTACTGGAATTGCTTACAAAGTTTGATACTACCATTGAAGTTGATGCACTCAAATAGCCTTTGAAATCTAACAAAACAGGCAATAGGATCCCATCCACTATGAACCAAAATACAAAAGAAGTAAGAAATCATTATATTGTATTTGACCAACAATGAATAGAAATTAAAGAGGATAATAAGTCTGTTATAGAATAAGGGAAGAGGGGAGAAGATGCTTTCATCCAAGCAGCAATTTGAATGAAAACAAATTTATGCACTCTTTCCACTGAAGTGATAACCGAATAAAAGATCGCTTCATTACGATGTAACCAAAGAGACCATGTTATAGCAAAGAAAAGAGAAATCTAAAATGGCATTAAAAGTGATTGAAAGCCAAACCTTGCCATTGCTAGAAAAAGGAAAGCAAATGATTTGGAATAACAGAAGATAACCCCACCATCGCAAGTGTTGGAGAATGAAGTGGGAACAAATCCCACATTGGAAAGGAAAAAGAAAAGAAAGAGGCTTATAATTCAAAAGGTGCCAACAACATAATGGTTTGGTGGAAGGCATGCCCAAAGTGAAGCCCATCATGCTTTGGAGGCCTAATTGGAGAAAAAGTTCAAGCCCAATTGGTGCCTGAAGCCCGAAAAAATTTAAACATGGTTTAGTACTTTCTAAAGAAAAGAAAGAGCCTTATAATTAAGGTAAGGAGTTGAAAGTTGATGTAAAGAAGGAAAGAGAGGAAGGAGAGACTGATTTCCATCATTTGTCCATCCAAAAGAGAGTTGAACTCCCATCACCCCACTTTAAATGAAAAGCAATTTAAATTGACCAACTAACAACATTTTCAACAACTTATTTTCAGCACCAATTATGAAGATAAATTCCAAAAAGCTTAATATCTTACCTAAAATCTAAAAAAAAAATTCATTTGTCACTAAATAGATCATTTATCAGTCAAATGCTCCAATTCAATTATTCTCCATACAATGACTGCTTCTAATGTTTATCTTCTTCCTGACCTTTCAAACTTTTGCGAATTTAGATTTGAAGAATATTCATGATTCAAACTTGCCACATTAACTCTGTTTGATTAAAATCAATAAAATGAACTTCCCCTAAATCAAATCACTGAAACTGCACATTCTTCCCATGAAGAGTATATACCAAGTCTACTCCCTTTGAAAACAACATAATATTTCTTTTCATTTTTCATGTTTTTTTAACTCTACAGCTTTATCCTCAAGTTGAGACCTTTAACATAATACTTTTAAAAAATATGAAGATTTAAAGACTAGATATGAATAAGAAGAAATTTCTGAGGTTGTTTAGTGAAGTACTTTGAGGAGGGAAGAGGAAAAGAGTTTTCAATTAGAAAATATAAAAATTTTGACGACTAAATATAAATAATATGAAATTCCTTATGGCATTTAGTGAAGGAAGAAGGGAATAGTTTTCAATTTAAATTTGAAATCCAAATTTTTGATAAAGGACAATATTGGTGTTACATCTCTTGTATTGCTAGACATACCCTTCAACTCCAACCCAAATTGATCGAAATATCCTTTCTATCCAAGTTTTTTTGGATAGATTCTATCCGTTTATATTTATTGTTTTTAAAAAATGGTTCAAGTAATTCTTTTATTTAATGTTAGTTAATAGACATTAGACGAGGTCCTTTTTGTTAGATATATATGTATCTATATAAATAGAATTAAAAACTATTTGATTAATGCTTGTCTAATTATAGACTTTAATGTATATTATAAGTATAAATACATAAATATTAATCAACAGCTATAATTAGGTAATAGATTAATTTAATAATTTTTAATTTTATTTGTATAAAAATACAATTACATACTAAAGAATAATTTTAAAAATTATTTATTTTAGAACATATATTAATAATTTTCTTTAAAATAATTTCAACATATAAAAATTATTAATTAAATTTATCTGAAAGTATATAAACCGCTGTTGAATTTTTTTAAAAAATTTTTTTGCCATTAATTTATGTGTTGTGTTCCAAAATTCCTTAATGATGGTGGATGTTGAAAAGAAAAAAATAAGATGATGATGATTGATGGGTCACCGTACGGATGTTCCACCCCATTCTTTTGACTAATGGAAAATTTTAGCGTAAAAGAACGCAATAATGCCTTTTGTTTTCGTTTATCCAAGCAAATGACTCCACACTTCGTTGCCGCTCATAAAAAACTCTATTTATTTATTTATTTATTTATGATATAAATATGTTTATGCTCACTTATAGGACTATAAATGCGAATATCTATTTGTGAGTTACTCGAAACTCGACTCGATAAAAATTCGTTCGAGTTTGTTTAATAAACGTGTCGATGTTAAACAATTCAAAACTCAGTTTGTAAAAGCTCATGAACAAATATGAATAAAATTTTGTGAACAAGATTAAATAAAAGTTCATGAGCTACTTGTAATTTTAATGTATTAATAATTTAATTAATATATATAATATATAAATTTATATTGTAAAAAATATTCAAAAAATATATTATTAGAATAGAATAATAATTTTCATTAAATATATTAAAATTATTTTAATTTTTTTGATGTATAATTTTAATTTATAGTTTGCATTTTTTGAAATTTTTTTAGGCTCGTTTAAGCTTTCGAACATTAAATGACATAGCGAGTTCGGAACCAAATTCGAGCTAGCCAAAACTCAGTTCGGCTCGACTGTCTCGTTTACACCCCTATTCACCTACATGTTTTTGAATTTTTGTTATAAATGGTTAAAAGGATAAGTCAATGGGCTCTACGTCCATTAGTTTCTTTACTTGTTATTTTAGTTGGATTAGGTTTTAGTATTAGAATTGGATTATAACTCTCAAATTTATATCACTATAAATATTTGTTATTTCTCATAATAAAGATCATTACATTCTTACACAAAAATTAGCATCTATTGTAATTAATTTACCTTTACTTTTATTTTGATTTCTAATGCGTTGCAATTAGCATAGAAATATTAGGATGTTTCATGCATAATTAGATTTCATTTAGTTCACATTTTAGCCTAATCTTGATGCATTTCATTTATAATCACAAATGCCTTTTGATCTTAATTGTTTCTTGATAAATTCATATAAGTTTGAGTGATTCAATGGAGTTTTGAAGTTTGTTTGCAGTTTAGGGAAGTTATATATGCATATCAAAGTCATTCGAGGTTAAAAGAATGGAGGAGGCAAGCCTTGAAGTGTAGTCTGCTTGTCACGAGTCATGACAGTAGGTCACTGTTATGAGTCGGCACTCCTAGGCTGACAGTAATGAGTCATGACAGTGTGACACTGTCTCTACTCTGCACAAGACTTCACTACTCGGCACTGCTTGAAGAGACACAACCATTTAAACCATGTCTTAGTCTTTCAGCCATAACTTCCTCTATAAAATTTGAATTCAAATGGCCATAGAAAGCTAATTTAAAGAGCTATAACTTTATTGAAGACCTCTGAAACTAGTTCACTCATCTAGATTGATGAAAATGCCCTTGAAGTAACTACTAGTGTTGAAGCAATGTGACCCTTTACCAAGTTGATAGCTTTTTGTATGGATATGACTTGTACCCTTTTGCTACTAACTTCCAAACATATAAATATTTCATTTTATCTCTAGAAAGATCATTAGAACATTCAAGAAAATTCAGATATAAAAAGCAGTTAGAAATTTAAAGATTTTGGTGCATATTCAAGAAGATCAAAAAGGCTATTTTGCTTTGTATACATCTTTTCATCAAGTAACTATCAAAAGGACTATTAAACACTCTAGCAATCATTCCTAAGTTTCTCTAATTCTTTCTTTTTATAGTTTTCTTGATAATTAGGATTGTTTTTGTGTGTTTATAGTTTTATCCATGATGTATCAAGGCTAAATACTTTATAGGTTGGAATTACAATGGATGATAAATTCAATGAACTATATTGTTAGTTTTGCATTAATGCATGAATTATTTGACTTCAATTGAGTTCTTAACTATGTTATGTATGCTTGATCACCATATATAATGTCTTAGTCAAAGATTGACAATGCGAATTGGGACTTTTGATGGAAAAGCTTTTGTTGTCACTTAAGTTAAAGGATTGTACTAGATATAGGGAATCTACTTCTAAAGGGGTAAAAAGAATTGGCAAAGGGCTTCATAATCTTTATCATATTGACATTAGAATGCTTGTAAATCTACTCAAAGACATCTTTAAATGACTTAGAGATAAGCTTTAAAGCTAATAGGTCAATTCTCTAATCATTTTATTTATAATTAATAAAATTGACTTTGTGTTGATGATTCATTGATTTATCCTAAATTATAATCTCCACCTACACTTCTTGAAATATTGTTGTTGCATATTTTCTTACTTTATATTAATTAAATAAGTTTACTGAATTTAGTATTTGATTAAGTTTATAATTTGATTAATTGTAATTTTGGTTATTTGGTAAGCCTATTTTTCTAAATATCTATTCGGTTAATATTTAATTCCTCAATTTCTTTGTGTTCGACCCTTTGCTTATCATATACTTAGCCATAGGAGCTAGGGTATACAATTTAACCCACATCAGAATTTAGAGTCGTTGCTAGGAAATTTAAATACAATTAATATTAATTTAGGATAGAGAAAGGTTGCTTTAGGATTTTAGATAGATTAGTACTTAGTAATAATAGTTTAATTTTCTTTATTGCTAATTATTTAGGTGTATTTTTTGTTTTCTTTTTATGTCCTCCATGAGACGTACTTGTAGTTCAAGTAATATTTTGTTCTTTGACCCTCAAATTGAATGCACTTTTCATCAATTACGCAGGGAACAAATTCTACTAAAATAGTACGAAAAAACACAAGCAAATATGGGTGAACCACAAAGATGGACTTTAGGCGATTTTGCTTTACTGGACATAACTGAAAATTCTAGAGGTATTGTAGCTCTAACCATTGCCAATAACAATTCTGAAATCAAGCCTAGTGTTATCCAAATAGTGTAGAATAATCAGTTTGGAGGTTTTCCCGGGGAGGACCCATATGCTCACATCCTCACCTTCCTTAATGTTTGTGCAACCTTCAGAATCAATAATGTTTCAGATGGTGCAATAAGGCTAAGGGTGTTTCCATTTTCTGTGAGGGACAAAGCTCAAATTTGGCTTTCTAGTTTACTTAGAAACTCTATCACTACATGGGATCAATTGAAGTAAGCTTTCCTCTATAAGTACTTCCCACCATATAAGATGGCTAGGCTTCGCAATGAGATTAACACTTTCAAAGAAAATAAGGATGAGATAATTTATGCAGCTTGGGAGAGGTTCAAAGAGCTTTAAAGACAATGTCCATATCATGGGTTGCCCGATTGGATGATCTCTCAAATTTTCTACAACAGGTTATTTGATAATGATAGGAGCATTGTAAATGTAGCCTCTAGTGGTAATTGGATGAACAAGACACCAATGAAAGCTATTACCTTATTGTAAGAGCTTACATCTCAAGGTTATATGGGTGATGAAACTACTTTGGCAAAAGGAAAAGGAATACTTGAGTTAGATAACATAAATATATTGAATGCCAAGGTAGATGCTTTGATAAAGCTAGTAAGCAAGGTTTAAATTAACTTGATAGAAAAATCAAGCTCAACTTGTGAACTATGTGGTGGTCCTCATTCATATAGTGAATGCCATATAAGTTCTAGAGGGAAGGTGAACTATTTGCAATGAGGTTTCAACCAAAGAAATGGGCCAAATTCAAACACATACAACCCTCAATAGAGACACCACCCCAGTTTCTCATGGCCTAACCCTTCCCAATTCAACCTAAATATTAACTATAAAACCCATTTGGATTTCCCATGAAACAACAAGCTTTTAACCCTACCCAACTAAAATCTAAACTTAAAACACATATAGAGCAATTCATTAACCAAAAAATTACCATCAAGTAAAATAAGGAGTAATTTAAGCAAATTAACTCTAAAATTGATCAATTTGCTACTCATAATTGTATCCTTGAAACCCAAATTGCTCAACAAGGCTGTTCCTCAAACTCTAAACCTTTGGGAAAGCTTCCTAGCCAACTAGAGTCTATACCAAAAGAGACTTGCCAAGTAATTAATTTGAGGAGTGGTAAAGAGGTTGGGAATGTTGCTACTTGTAAGGGTAAGAAAGTGATTAATGATGATGATGTGGTAGAGATAAAGGCTAAAAAGGGAGAAGGTGATGTTATTATTAGTACTAAGGAAAATATAGAAGGTGTTGAAAAGGGTAAAAAGGGAGATGATATACTAAACGAGGATGATGAACCTATGGTAGATCATAAAATAATAACTTTTCCCTAAAGATTTATAAAACGTAGCTTGAATTAGCAATTTGGCAAATTTCTTAATCATCTCAAGGAGATCATCATTACTATACCATTTATGGATGATATTAGAAACATGCTACGTACATGGGGCAAGTTTTTAAAAGATATCATTAGCCATAAGAGCATGCGTAAGGAGCATGGATTAGTTTCTCTTATTGAAGAATCCAAGGCTATATAATCCAAATCCCCACCAAAGCTCAAGGATCCAGGTTGTTTCACTGTTCCTTGTGTAACTTATTTTGACAAAGCTTTATGTGATATTGGTGCTAGTGTTAGTCTTATTCTTTACTCCATCTATAAGAGGCTTGATTTGGGAGAGCTTAAGCCTACAAACATGTGTCTTTCCATGGCAAAAAATATGTCATTTACCCACTTGACATCCTTGAAAATGTACATACCAAAGTAGGGAAATTTGTTATACCTGCAAATTTTATTATGTTGGATATGAAGGAAGATATTGAAATCCCAATCTTATTTGGTAGACCATTTTTGGTGACCGCAGGTATAATGATTAATATGAAAAGAGGCAAGATTACATTGGAAGTGGATAATAAGTCTATAGTGTTTGATGTATTCAAGATGATGAAGACTACACCAATGGAAGTAGTGAGTAGAACTGACTCACTTGATGCTATTGATGAATATGTTAATGAAATGATACATAAGTGTATAAAGCAAGATCCCATGGAGACATACTCACTACAAGAAGCTAATGTGAAAATTTTAGAGTTGACTCTGTACCTTCCTCCCTATAGGATTTCAAGATTTAAGCCTTTACGGAGGGATGATGATTCTAAGTCTACTTCACTAAATGAAGAATTTAAGCTAGAGCTCAAGCCTTTGCCATACACTTTAATATATGCATTTCTTAACTCTAACTATAATTTTCATTTCATTGTGAATTCATTTTTGCCTAATGATAAGGTTGATGCTTTATATAATGTGTTACTTAGTCACTTAGTCATGAAGGTGCCATTGGTTGTTCTATAAATGATTTGAAGGGTATTAGCTCAAATGTGTGTATGCATAAGATTATTTTAGAGGATGATGCTAAGCCTTCCATTGAAGGTCAAAGGAGATTAAATCCCACAATTAAAGATGTGGTTAGGAAAGAGGTAATCAAGTTGTTTGATAATGGTATTATATTTTCCATTAGTAATAGCAAGTGGGTAAGTTCCGTTCAAGTTGTCCCTAAAAAGGGTAGCTTGACAGTTGTGAAAAAATGAGTTTAATGTTTTAGTGCCCATTAAGATTGTCACTAAATGGCATATGTGCATTGATTATAGGAAGCTTAATAAGGCAACTAAGAAAGACAATTTTCCATTACCATTCATTAACCAAGTTTTAGAAAGATTAGCTAACTTTTCATATTTTTACTACTTAGGTGGGCTTAGTGGTTTTTATCAAATACCCATTCATCCTGATGACCAACCCAAGACTACTTTTACATATTCCTATGGTACCTTTGCATTTAGGCGTATGCCTTTTGGGCTATATAATGCTCCTACCATATTTCAACGATGCATGTTCTCCATTTTTAGTGATTTAATTGATGATTGCGTAGAGGTTTTCATAGATGATTTTAGTGTTTATGGTGCTAACTTTTCAATTTGTTTAGAAAATCTTTCTAAAGTGCTTGATAGGTGTAAAGAGCATAGATTAGTGCTAAATTGAGAGAAATTTCATTTTATGGTGCAAGAAGGAATTATTTTAGGCCATATGGTGTCAAAGTGGGGCATTGAAGTTGATAGAGCAAAATTAAAGTTATAGCTAATTTGTCACCTCCAAAATATGTCAAAGATGTGAGAAGTTTTCTTAGGCATACTGGATTCTACAGAAGGTTCATTAGAGACTACTCCAAAATTGCCAAACCATTATGCAACTTGTTAACGAATGAGGTAATTTTTTAGTGTGATGATGCATGCTTCGATTTCTTTGAAAAGCTTAAGAAAGCTCTTATTTCAGCTCCTATTTTACAGCCATCTAATTTGGAGTTGCCATTTGAGATTATGTGTGATACTAGTAATTATGCTGTGGGGGCTAATTTAGGTCAAAGAAAGGAGGGGAAGCCTTATGTGATCTATTATGGTAGCAAGCTTCTTAATAATGCTCAAATTAACTATTCTACCACTAAAAAAGAGCTTCTTGCCATTATTTATGCTTTTAACAAATTTTGAGCTTATCTTGTTAGTCAAAAGGTGATTGTCTACTCTGATCATGCTGCTCTCAAGTATCTCTTAAGCAAAAAAGATGAGAAGCTAAGGTTGCTTCGTTGGATTTTGATGCTTTAAGAATTTGATTATGAGGTTAGAGATAAAAAAAAGGGTAGTGAGAACCTTGTGGTGAATCATTTATCAAGGCTAGATCAAGAGGGGTTAAAGAAATAAGATGATAGTATAACTATCAATGACACATTCTTTAGTGAACAACTTCTACAAGTAGCTAAAAAGGAACTTCCATGGTTTGTCGATATTGCTAACTATCTAGCAAGTGGAGTTTTGCCTTATGGTATAGATTTAAGAAAGAAAAAGAGATTCTTGCGTGATGTCAAATTTTATTATTGGGAAGAACCATTGTTGTATAAGAGGTATGAAGACGGATTGATAAGACAGTGTGTTTCCCAAAATAAAGTTCATGATATTTTAAAGCATTGTCATTCTATGGAGATAGGTGGATACTTTGGTGCATCAAGGATAGCATCTAAGGTACTCCTATCTAGGTTTTGGTGGCCTACATTGTTTAATGATGCCCGAGATTTTATACTTACTTGTGATAGATGTCAAAGAACATGTACTATTTCTAAGAAGCATGAGATGCCTTTGAGTGATATTCTAGAGGTAGAAATATTTGATGTTTAGGGTATAGATTATATGGTGCCATTTCCAAGTTCTTTAGGCAATAAATACATCCTTATCATAGCTGATTATGTCTCTAAATAGGTGGAAGTTATTCCATCCATTACAAATGATGCCAAGGTTGTTAAGAAAATGCTTAATAAGATCATATTCCTTAGATTTGGTACTTTAAAAGCATTGATTAGTGATGGAGGTTCTCATTTTTGTAACCACATAATTGAGTCACTTTTGAAGAAGTATGGAGTCAGTCACAAGGTTACAACTCCATACCACCCTCAAACAAGTGGTCAAGTTGAAGTTAGCAATAGTGAACTCAAGTGGATTTTGGAAAGGACCATTTCTACTTCAAGAAAGGATTAGGCATTGAAGCTTGATAATGCATTATGGGCATATAAGACAACTTTCAAAACTCCCATTAGTCTTACCCCTGATCAATTGATCTACGGGAAGTCTTGTTACTTACCGATTGAGCTTGAACATAGAGCTTATTAGGCAACAACAAGAGCATTGAATATTAATTTAATGAAAGTAGGTCAAAAGAGGCTCCTTTAACTTAATTAATTGGAGGAATTAATGATGAATGCTTATGAGAATGCCAAGATTTACAAGGATAGAACTAAGCAATGGAATTACAAGCACATTCAGAAGGAGTTTCATGAAGGGCAGCTTGTTCTTTTATACAATTCTAGCTCAAACTCTTTCCAAGTAAGTTAAAATCAAGGTGGTTGGGTCCATTCCAAGTTGTGAAAGTTTTTCCCTGTAGTGCTATTAAAATCACAAATGTAAAAGGTGAGACTTTTAAGGTAAATGGCCATTGTCTTAAGCCCTGTATTGTTGGTGATCAAGTAGAAAAAGGGATTTCCATCCCTCTCGTTTCCCCATCTTGAACTTCATTGAGGTAATAGTCAAGCTATATACCTAAATTTAGCATTTATTTACTTAGTATAATTTTTATTTTTGTGTGCTTTTACATTTCTTTTCTTAGTTTAATCCTACATTCTAATCCCACAAACTTGTTTTACTTCATTTTTATTATTTTTCATTTCAAACTTACATTATTTTTAAATTATATTTTAAGATGTACATGGTTTTACAAAAATAAAAAATAAAAAAAAGAAGAAAAAAAGGGGTGTTGATTCGGCACCATCTTTTAAGGAAGTGCCGAGTCGTGACTAGTTCCTACTATCATGACTTGGTAAGTGCATTTTATGATGCCAAGTCATGACTGGTTATCACTATCATGACTCTACAGTTCTACAAAAGAGTATGCCGAATCGTGACTGGTTACCACTGTCATGACTCGGTAGTCTTAAGAAAAGGGATGCCGAGTCGTGACTAGTTACCACTATCATGACTTGGCAATTTTTTAAACAAAAAGGGTGCCGAGTTCACCACTTTAATTTTCCTTTCATTTTTTTCTATCCATTTCCACACTTTCCTTCTTCTTTTCTGTCATTTTCTATTCTTCTCTCCATTTGGTTCTATTTTCAATTCTTTAACATTTCTTTTCAAAACCCATCTTTTATTTGAAACTTTCTTCTTCTTTTTCTTTAAATTTTTCATTCCTTACAAAACCTATATCCTATTTCTCTCTATTTCTTCTTTTATGGGAAACCTAGACCATCCAAGTCTTCAGAGGTTTGGTGCTCCTTTTCCCATTTTTCATGAATTTGAGGGAGAAAGGTATGTACAATGTAGAACTAGGGATATTGTTGGTTCTAAATTTTTGCCTAAATCTATTATTGAGAAAATGGGTATGACAAATATGATGGATGAATTGTTGACGTCAATATGCCTTAAAAAATTTATTGATTTAGAAAATGATTCTTATGTGTAATTGACTTGAATTCTTTTGCTCTTTGCTTGTGAATGATAGGGACTCTCATACTCTAGACTTTCGCATGCTAGGCAACACTTAAAAGTTAAACTTCTAATTTTATGAAGAATATGTTTGGATTTGCTAAGGATGGTGTTCGTAAAATGTCAAATAATTTTAGTTCACATCATTTTTGATGGATTTGCCTCCCTCTTTTGATGCTAAAAAAGGTTCTGTAATGTTTATCAAAGACTATAAATTTTGGCTTTTGTATAAAATACTTACATGCATTATTTTTGGTAAATCAGAAGGCAATAGGGTGTCCATCCAAGAGTTATTTTTTGATGTGGTGCATTCATGAAAAGAAACCAATTTGTTGGACTCATTAGCTATTAAATTAATTACTTGATTATTTTAACCATTCTACGGGTCCTTTTACATATGGTCATATGATCGCACAAATTGTTATTGCCCTTGATATCTCACAATCTTCTTTGTCAATTATGCGATGTGTTAGGTTAGTTTTTTTTACAAAGCAAACTTTTACGCATAGTGAAGTAATTGATTCCAATTTCAACCTTAAGCATGTAAGAGATCATTTTTATTGGATAAAAAAGGAGCAAAATCCACAAATGGTGTAGGTGGAGGAGGAAGAAGGTGAGGAGGATAGTGAGGACGGTGAACAAGACTTGAATGAAGGGGATGTCGCACCAATAAAAAGACAAACCTCAGCAAATGTTATTAAGAACCTCCAAGAATAGAACCACGAACCCTAAAGATTATGAACCCGTGTATTACTAACTTGAAAACCCAAGAACAAATTGATTTCTAAAGTCCAAGAATCGCTAAGATCAGATTATAGAGATTTGTTGATCAAAGAATTAGAACCTAAAGAAAACTAAGTTCTTTAAACCCTAACCCTTAACACGCCATAAGAATAGATCAATTCCTTGATAAGTGGTTTATGCAATCAACAAGAATTCAAGAATTCAAGCAAATATGCAAAGGAAACAATGATAATTTTCATTCAATTCTAATCTCCCTTAAAAACGTCCAAAGATAGTGTTTTTATAATATTCTAACACCATAAAACCCTAATAATAATAAAGAAAACTAACTACTTAGCCACCAAGCATAAGGCTTAATACACTACTAGGATGTAATGATTTACCGACGAAAATTAGCGACGAACAGTTTTCTGTCGCTAATTACCGACGGATTTAGCGACAGACGTTAAATCCGTCGCTAAAATTAGCGACGGATGTTAAATCCGTCGCTAAAATCAAATCCGTCGCTAATTTTAGCGATGGATTTTTATATCCGTCGGTAAAATTACTGACGGATAAGAAAATCCATCGCTAATTAGCGATGGATATAAAAATCCATCGCTAATTAGCGACGGATATAAAAATCCGTCGCTAATTT
>CATIWO010649975.1:0-12568 GCA_949673435.1 Macaranga tanarius
AAATTTCTTTTCTTTTTTCTTGAGATTCTCTCCCCCTTGCAAATCTCATTTTTAAATGGCCACATTTGGGATTTCTATCCCTTTTCAATTTTCCATCTCATAATTCCACTTCCACAAAACATTTTTCCCATGAATCCAAATATGAATATTTATGCTTTATGTATGCGTTTCATGAATGTTTATGCTTATATATGCACTTCATGTACTCATTTGAATGATTTACATCTCACAAGTGCCAATCTTCATAATACAACATTGTTATGACATCCTTTCTTTTTAATACCACATCAAGTGGTTTCCAAATCTCAACATCTCACCATTCATTCGTTCTCCACAATACATATATATATATAGTCATACAACAAACATAATACAACAACTTTTATAGTTACAAAGAAGTATTAAAAGTAAGCATTGAATTAACAATTAATTACCAAAACACTTTAACTCCTTCTTAATAAAACTTCTCCTACTGAGTAGGGCCTCCTTCTCCTCTTCCAACTCCTATATATCAATATACACTAACATTTAACAAACAATCATTCAAGGGCACAAGCACACCAAAAGTGGCTTTAATTCAAATAGACCCCAACTCATACACACTAAACAAAAAACCCTCAAATTAATACCAAAGCTAAAGTTATAAGTCTAATTTAAAATCCAACTGAAATCATTCTAATTGGTCATGTATAAAAGCACTTAGGTATGTAACAATATATTCAGCTCAAAATAGAGCACTTAGTGAGCACTAAAATATTTTGCTTCACTAGACCCTTTTAACCACGAAAGTTTAAGAAACTTAAAACATGAAACCTGTAAACAAATCCCCAAGGTTTCCAGAACACTAAGGCTTGTTCAAATAAGAGGTGTATAGCTCTAGTTATGGTCCAATTACAGAAAGTAAAAATTCAGCCAAAATAGAGCACGAGATTCCATCATCCAAACTCAACAAAAACTCAATTAAAGTACAAATCACTTACCAAAAGATGTTCTAGCACTAAGGAGGTTGTTAATCACAGCTTAAAGTCTCCTTTTGCCAGCCAAAGCAACTCTCTCTCTCTCTCTCTCTCTCTCTCTATCAAACCCTTGCTATTTTGAAGAAGATGAAAATGGTGTAACTTCTCTAACTCTCACTCACCTAAATACATACATACACCCACATACATGCATGCTCACGTAGGGAGGGTGAAAATGAAACCAAAATTGTGATATTTACTTGCCAATTATCTACTTTTGTCCTTAATGAATCACTCTTTTATCCATTTAACCCTTCAACTTATTTTTACTACAAACAAGCTCTTATAATCTAGTCCTTTCTACAATATATTTACCCAAACTAAACTCAAATAATTTGTTATCAAATATGTATAAAAGGTATCTCACACACACTACACACGTGTGCTAGAGGAGCGGGTGTTACAATCAAAGTATGGGCACTTATTTCTTATGAAGAACAAAAGTGAATCCTTTGAAAAGTTCAAAGCCCAAGTAGAGAACCAAACTGGAAAAAGTATTAAAAATCTAAGATCATATCGAGGAGGTGAATACTTAAATACTGAGTTTATTCAGTTCCTTAAAAAATATGGCATTGCATCCCAACTCATACCACCTAGAACGCCACAATTAAATGGTGTATTTGAGAGGCAAAATCATACTCTATTGGATACGGTATGTTCTATGAAGAGCTATATTGATCTTCCTATTTCACTTTGAGTTTATGCATTCCAATCCGCCTCTTACATCCTTAATTATGTTCCATCCAAATCTGTGTCTACTACACCATATGAGATATGACATGGTAAAAACTAAGTCTTAAATAAATTAAGATTTGGGGATGTCTGGCTTTTATCAAAAGGCTAAAATCAGATAAGTTGAATGTGAAATCGATTAAAGGAAGGTTTGTTGGATATCCTAAAAATAGTTTAGGATATTGCTTTTATCTTCCTACTGAATAAGTTATTATTATAAAAGAGATGTTGTTTTTCTTGAGGAAAAGTTTCTTAAAGAAGGTGGCAAAGGAAGGAAGATAATGTTAGATGAGGAGTCATCTAAGAAAGCCCAACAAATTGATCAAATGGACATTGATCAACCCGATGAGCCTATTCCAATTGAGAATGTTGTCATACCAACTTTTAGAAAGTCTAGTAGGGTATCTCATCCTCCCAAGAGATATAGTTTCCTTTATGATATGCAAGAATTGTAGGTTCATGAAGAAAACATTCATGTTGATGATCCTACTACATATGAAGAAGCTTTATGTGATAAAGATTCTTTGAGATAGCTTGAGGCTATGAGAACCGAAATGGATTCCATGTATGAAAACTATGTCTGGATACTTGTTGATCCTTCTGAGAGTATTATACCCATTGGGTATAAATGGATATTTGAAAGAAATATTGGTGCAGAAGGAAAGGTAGAGACCTATAGAGTAAAAGCTTAATAGATCTATCTATGGTCTAAAACAAGCTTCAAGGAGTTGGAATCATCGTTTCGATGAGGCTATTCATTCTTATGGTTTCATTAAGAATGAAGATAAGCCATGTGTTTACAAGAAGGTTAGTGAGAGCCAACTTACTTTCCTAGTCTTGTATGTAGATGACATTCTATTAATTGGAAATGATATGGGTGTGATGATTTCTATGAAAGTATGGCTATCTAAAACTTTCTCAATGAAGGACTTAGGGGAGGTAACCTATATTCTCGGGATTCGAGTCTATAGAGATATATCAAAGAGAATAAAAGGTTTATGCCAAAGTCTTTACTTGGAAAAGGTATTGAAGAGGTTCAACATGCTTGAGTCCAAGAGAGGATTGTTACCATTTAGGCATGGTATCCATTTATCCAAGGATATGTCACTTAAAACGCCTGAGGAAATGGAGCAAATGGCTAAAGTTCCTTATGCTTCAACTATAGGAAGTTTAATATATGCTATGTTGTGTACTAGGCCTGATATTGCCTATGTTGTTAGTGTGACTAGCAGGTTTCAATCCAATCCAGGTTTAGAACACTGGATATTTGTTAAGGCAATCTTTTAGTACTTGAGAAGGACTAAAGATTTGGTCTTAACTTATAAAGGAGGTGATTTACAGATAGATGGCTTCACAGATTCTAATTTTCAATGGGATATGGATGATAAAAAGTCTATCTCTAGGTTTGTTTTCATTTGTAATGGAGAAGCAGTGAGCTGGAAGATTTCCAAGCAAAGTGTCACTGCGGATTTCACTACAGAAGCTGAGTATATAGTCACATCAGATGCTGTAAAAGAAGTTATTTAGATTAAAAAGTTTGTTACCTAACTAAGAGTTGTTCCTTTCGTTGAGTCACCCATTCCTCTATATTATGACAATAATGGAGCCATTGCTTTGGAAAAAGAATTAAGGTCTCACTAGAAATCCAAGCACATAGAAAGGCACTATTATATTATTAGAGAACTTATTGAAAAGGGTGATGTGCTCGTACAAAAGGTAACTTCAGCCGATAATGTCATTGATCCACTTACTAAAGCACTTACACAACTACAATTAGATAGACATCTTGAGAAGATAGGTCTAAGATACTGTAGTGATGGGCTCTAGTATAAGTGGGAGATTGTTAGTACAAGTGGTATGCCCTAGAGGCCAATAACATATTTTGACATTGTCAATTATCCCAAATGGCAATAAAATATTCATTTAAATAAAATGTTTATTTATTTGAGTATTAATCCATTATTATAATACTAAATAGATTTATTATCAAGAGTTGATAATATGAGTGACAAATTTATTTAGTACATATGCCATAAAATTATTCATAGTCGACAAATTAATATTTGGGTAATATTAATTTGACTATCACCTCTATCTATTTTCCTTGATTGGTATGTGATACTAATAGTAGGAGGTAGTGAGTCTCATACTATTTGATATGAGATATCAGAATAGACATGTGGATACTCATGTGATGGGTGGATCAAACATGACGTTAGATTTGTGATCGTGAGGATATTCACTTATAGTCAACAATTACAATCTAGGTCATAATGGTACATATAGTCCTTTGACCTGAGGTAATACGGTCATCCACATTTAAGTGGTTAGGGTTTGTTACTGCTTATATACTTGTGTTATTCACACATGGGTATATGGTGTGTGGTGGCTCTAGTCGGTTAAATGTAAGGATGAGTGTTCAACTAAGATGGGATTCATTGCCTGGAGTGAACCGGGATAAGATCCTATACTATGTAAATTTGTTCTTGATGAATAAGTTCTTGGCTAGGATAAACATGACAGTCTAAAAGAATTTCAGTATTAGAAAAGTATTTCTAGTATTTGTTATGTTTTATTAAGAATAGAGCTTGAGATGAGGTCATATGATAAAGCTATTAGAGTTTGACTGAACCTTGACTCTAGGCTCTATCGGGATCTTCTAATGAAGGGATTTTAGTTCACGGTAATTATGACCAAAGGATTCGTGTGAATCAATACATGCATTCATTTCTAATTGGATGGTTGTGATATCGAGAACTAAATTTGTATAATTAGGATTTTCACATTTAGACTTAAAAGGTATTTTAAATAATATCAAGTGTTTATCTTATTTTCTCATTGCCAATTAGACTTGAACTTAGTAAGTCACACCTAAAAGAGTTTCACCAAGTCATCATCAATATTAATCTAATTATTGATTAAAGTGTTTAATCAATTAATTAAGATTAATAGAATTAAATTTATGCTTTAAGCAATGATTCTAGCATATTATGAAATTTAATTCAACTAAGGGTTTAATTATTAATTTATATTTAATTAATATGAGATATTAATTAAAGTATTAAATTAATAATAAATATATATATGTTGTTTCTAATTGGACTTGGATTAATGGCCCAAGTTGTTTGGGCCTAGGCTTGAGAGCATTTTGGACCAAAGATTAATCCAATATGTTGAGATAGCCTATGAACCTAATCTAGGCCCATTAGTCTAATGGATTAGGATTGGGCTAAGTGATTGGCCAATAACCAATCCCAAGTCCATGAATTAATATAGTCAAAATTGGCATATTAGGCACATTATCTTTAATGTGTAAAATGTTGACTTTGGCAAAAGAAAAGTGATATGAATCCGCCTAACTCCATCCCAAAAGCTAGCTCAGAGAAGGAGGTTTGTGAACCCATATATATAACACCCAAGACCTCTCTTGCTAACCGATGTGGGATACATTATTCCCGATCCCTTTAGACTGCATGTCCTCATGCCAACTCCGTCGTTATCCCGCACGGGTTATAGGGAACCTTCGTACATACGCCTACCCGACCAGTCAAGAGTAGGCTCTGATACCACATGATATGAACCTGCCTAACTTCATCCCAAAAGCTAGCTCAGAGGAGGAGGTTTGTGAACCCATATATATAACACCCAAGACCTCTCTTGCTAACCGATGTGAGAGGTCTTAGGTGTTATATATATGGGTTCGCAAACCTCCTCCTCTGAGCTAGCTTTTGGGATGGAGTTAGGCGGGTTCATATTAAAAAGATTATGTTATATGTATTTATCACTTTGATAATGTGAGAGGATGAATGTAGACATTATACATGAGATGTATTTTCTACATTCTTCTTTGTACACTAGTGAGTTACTTATACAAATTGTATACTTACTATATCAAGTTACATACCTATGATGTCAAGGATGATATCAAAAGGTGTGCTTATGATGTCATGGATGATGTTAAGAGGTGTACTTATGATGTCATGGATGATGTCAAGAGGTGTGCCTATAATGTCATGAATGATGTCATGAGGAGGTTGCTTTCTCTATATTTATATATATATATATGTCCTAAGAAATTTTTTATGGATGGTTAGAGAGGCACCAAAATTAGAAACAATATTTACAAAAGACAAACCTAAAAGTATTCTTGCAAAAGATTAAGTTAGTGCAAGATTTGTGATGGTCAATTGAGAGGAGACTTGCAACTAATCAAATCAAAGCAAGAAAGTGATTTGGTGAAGCTTTGGTGTTTCAAGCAAGAGGCCTAACATTTGGGAGGCTAGAGCATTTAATTCTAGATTTGAACCTACTACATCAAAGCTTGTAGATAACTATTGTGGTCTACATCAAACTTAGGAGTTGGTAAGTTTTCTTAAACTTAGAATTCCTAGGTTGTTACTTATACATATTTGTATGCCATTTACCTATGTGTAAAGATGCAAAATGGATTTATGGGAAGGGAATTCTTCATGTGATAAAGGATTATGTAAGTGAAAATTTTAAAATTTCACCATATTTAGGCTTATGCTCACCATGCATGTTCTTAGTGTTTAAGTTGCATAACTGATTCCTACAATACATCCCTATATTTTTAATATTTACATGTTTCCCCACGTTTCCGTATCCTATATTTTTAAAAAATGTCAATTTACCGTATCCTTTTTCATGTTTTTTGGTTTTCTTATTTCCGTTTTCGTGCTACATGGCTTTCTTCCTCTTTTATTTTTATGCTATTGGTGTATATAAAACTTATGAAGCCATGTTTGAAACCAAAAATAAACATATTATTGTCTTACAAATTTAAGAAAGATGAACTATAATATATAGACAACCAACCAAATGATAAAAGAGGTGGATAAACTTCTCATATAGCTAATAAAAACTATTTAAATACTCTAAAATCTAACTTTAATCTTGAAAATGAGACAATAAAGAAAGTTCCAAATATTTTTTCAAACACTATCATCAACAAATATATAAGATCAAACCTAGCTAGTGAGAGGAAAGAGGGAATATTACTTAGATTAAGTAAAAAAGATAACAAAAAAAGAAGCAAACATAAAAAAAAAACAACACATAAAAATCATATGAAAGTAGGTATTTAGGTAATTTTTAGCTAAAAATTGACCAAACAAATACTCAAAACTAGCAACAAAGAGAAGGGAATATAATAAACTTACACCAAAAGCAGAAGGAGAAAGAAACCAGAAGGTTGCAAAATGTCAAGCTTGTTATCCAATATATTTTTTTCACATCACACTTTTTACATTTATTTGCGTATATTATACCTTTATATTTTTATTTAATGGTGCATTGCATTATTTTATTTTTATTTACTGATTTATTGTACCCTTCCCTTAGAGTTCCAACTTACATAATATATAAACCATGAATAGTTTTAATTTTATATTTATTAAAGATGTAAATTTTTTTTATTTTAAATAGATGTTCAATGAATGTCTATAATATTTTAAAAAAATTAAAATATGTATAATAAGGATTTATTTAAAATATATATGATAAGATAACATCTTTTAAATCAATAATTTTTTAATCAGAAATGTTGCATTTATATATTAAATTAATATATTTATAATTTGACTAATCCAATAAAGTTCTAATTGAATATTTTACATTTATTATAATTTTTTAAAAGGTTATCTCTCAAAAATATAACTTTTTACAATTATATTATTTGTTAAATATTTAATTTTTTTATTAGTTGATATTTAAGTTTAATATATTTTTATACATAATATAATAGAAATTTAAAAAATTTCTGTTTTTAAATTTTAATAAATAAAAATATTAATCAAATAAATTTTTTAATATATATATATATATATATATATTAATTCATATAGTTAAAATACAAATGCTTTCATTCATATATTTATTTTTTAATTGACAGACATAAAACACTTAATTATTATTTGATAAATTAATTTCAAAAAATCTTTCGCAGTTTTAACACATTTATATTAATTTGTATGAGATATAATAATAATAAATTTAAAATTACTAACATAAATGTGTATGAATCCATTGATAATCATAGATAAAAAAAAATGAATGCATTTTCAAATTTAAGATGAAAAATTTATTTTGCAATATAATTAGATGAAAATTAATGACAGGCATATATAACTTTTAAAGTCTTTAATTTAGTGGATCACTTTAGTAAAAATATTTCAAAAAAAAAGTTTAAATAGTTAAGGATTAAAATTATAAAAGAATTATTAGCTTCAATTTGAAATAGAAAGATCAAATTGTACATTTATTAACTATTAAAGAACAAATACAGCAATAAATTAAAATATAAAGGTACATTATGTAAAATAAAGGTCTATTGGTAAAAAAACCCAAACGTTTACTACTTTTTGTAATTTAATCCTAAATTTTTAATTTTTACAATAATGTTCGAATTTAAAATTTTTTTTACAATATTAACACATTTATAATTTTGGTCAAAATTGATTTCAAGAATACGCTGGCCAATGATGTCACATTAGTACTTTCAAGATGCTTAATTTGGATTAAAATAAAAGTAATTCAAATAAGAAATTTAATGGAGAAAAGATTTAGGGCCAAATTGCATAAAACAAAACTTAGGAATTGTTTTTTTTTTTTTGATAAAAAAAAACTTAAGAATTGTTGTGCAAAAAAAAAAAAAAGACCAAGGAGGTTATGCATAAGGAACTTAAGGACCTAAAGCATGATATAAAGAATAAAAAAAATAAGTCTGCTGGTAGCCTAAGAAGGAGAGGAATTGTGAGATGTCATCAAGGAAGAGGTGTGACTCTTAGAATGGACAGGTGCAGAAGCTTAGCAAAACAAAATTTATTAAATAAATCAACTAATTAAAATTAGTTCATTAGCTTCAAGAAGAAGGAGCTTTTACTTTAAAACTCTTCTCCAACATATTTATGAGAAAATAAAAAAGGTTAACGATGGGAAAAGGAAAAGAGAGAAAAAAAAGAGCAACAGCAAGCTCTAGCACTCTTGAAGCAATTGACAAACAAACAAAGTAAATCTAAGGCTACGTGATTAAAAGGGAAGATTCTAGTAGTATCAAAAAAGCTTGGAGAAGAGAAAATTTGGTGATATAAAGTTGTAATAGGAAGCTTAGGAGCTGATAAGTAAAATATCTATATATATATCAAAGGAAGAACTAGAGGGTAATTAAGGATCATTAGCAATCAATTTGGGAAGGGGGTTTTGAAGGTTAATAGAAGTGGGAAAGGGAAGCAACTAGCAGGCAAAATAGTGTGTGAACTGAGGCTAGTTCTAATTTATCTCTTATTGTTTTGATTTTTTTTTAAAATTGGTTCTTTTTGATTTTGCAATTCATGGATAACGATGTTGCTTGTTAACAACCTAATTTTATCATATTATTGTGAGTGGCCCTTCCTTCCAATTTTCTTATAATTGTTCCTTTAAATTTCCATTATAAATCTACTTGTTTAAATTTCGGAAATACTTATTGTTGGTTTGGTTAAAGTTTGATCATACATGTAAGATAAAAGCTACTATTAATATTATTATTTTTACCTTTAGTCATGTTTGATTCTTTGTTAATTTTTTGGGGTTGATGAAAACAGCTAGCTATGCTATATCTGTTATATCTCTTCATGGAATTATTTTGAATGCTAAGCTTAGTTATGAATTAATTTTTTTTAAAAAATAAATCAGCAAGTTAAAAATCTTCTATGTAAATTCAAGAGCAAACACTTAAATAATTACCAATGTGGAGGAACGTGGTTGAAAGAAGAGTGACTTCTAAATCATGTTGTGCTAAGAACGAATCTGCAAAAAAAAAAAAAAATCTGTAAAGGACTTAGACGCTACCTAAGCAATCAGGAGTAGCAGCAAGCTGCTCAGGCGTCGCCTGAGTAGCTAAGTCGGCACCTGGTTACCTAAGGCTGGCATCTTATCACTCTGTTATTATTCTACCGCCTGTTTATTAGAAGTCACCATGTTAGTGGCTTGTAACTATATATAAACTATAACAAATCAAAATTAAACTCTAAACCTCTGATGCATGTCCCTGAGTATAGCATTGCCTTGGTTGCTCCAAAACAAATTGAAACTAAACAAACTAACTTGTACAAGTATATTTAAATATATATACATATATTTACAATACAAATGTTCTGAAACTAAACAAACTAACTTGTACAAGTATATTTAAATATATATACATATATTTACGATACAAATTTTCTTTTTGGGCTTGAACTATGTTGGGTTGTAAATATATATACACACACACATATATACTAACATGTTTTAATTTGGAACTTTAATTACATTTAAATTATATATATGTATGTATGAGTGAGTATTCAGATTCAAAAATTTCCTTCATTTCTAAAGTAAGAAAATTCTTATATTTAATCATAATTGTATTTTATTTTATTTTTAGAAATGAGTTACTTTCAAAATCTTTATCTTCGACAAAATTTTTATCTTTTTAGTTGAGCAAGATTTTCACATAATTGATCAATATTTATACTCATACCTATATAAATTATATGAGGCCTAAATGTGTTTTCCCTGTAAAACATTAAGCTTTTTAAGCTATAGTTTTATGTATATAGGTTATATCATTTGAGAACAACTTATTTAGGTTTTGACCACGAATATCAAATATTTGTATTCAATCTACTTGAAATATGAGAAGCAAAGTTAAGTTAGCATTAATCCTTGAGCTACAATTGAGATATAAGTACCTTAACGTTTCAAAGTATAGCTATGTCTTCAAAATGTGAAATAAACTATTAACTACCTTTCAAACTCCTAAAATTATGATCAATTAATGTTCAATGTCTAGTAGCAACAAAATTTAAAACCAGTTTGAAACCTTCAATGGTAATGTCTCGTAACACCAATGTGAGCAATAACTTCAAATTGTACATTTGAAATTAATCAAGAAACATACAATATGTCATGATCATATAAAGTTATAAAAACCTGTGAAATGATAATTTAAGAGCACTTATGTATACAATTATTAAAAAGTTAGACATAAGCCCGCGCAATGTGTGGGTGATATAAAAATATGAATAAAAATATTGCGAAAAAAAATTTCTGAAAATTTCTATTTATAGATACAATTGACAAAGAAATCGTATATTGTGTTACAACTTCTAAAAAAATAAAAATTTCTATTTAGTCACTTCTTCTCTTTTAATATGAAAAAATAAACAAATAATTAAAATATTTCAACTTTCATTCAACAATACACATTCAACTAATGTTTTTTTTTAATTATATTGAAAATAAAATTGAAATTAACTTAATAATATTCATACCTTCTTAAGTTATTGTAAGTAGAAGAAATTTATAAGTAGGATGAATCATCAAATTCATAACACACACACACACACATACATATAAATAAAAGCAAATACAAGATAAGATTGAAGAAAATAAATGGAGATAAAGAAATGGATGAATATAAAAGTTGAAGAGTTAAAGAGACATTGAGATGTTTTGTTTTTGTCAAATAGCAGGAGATAGCTGCCACCTATGGTGATTCAAAAGTTATTTTACACATCCTAAAAATAAAAAGAGCAAAAGCAAGATTGGAAAGAATAATGATAGTGATAGAATGTGCAACTGGGCAGTTAGCATACAGATAGATATATGGACCAAGGGTAGATTCAAGGGCTCTAGAGAGATCAATAAATAAAATACAATAATTTTTCAGCATATTACACAAAAGAGGCTCCTTTATTACATTTTAAATTCAGTAGCAAGTTTGAAATACCTTAACATTAAAAGGAACATATAAAAAAGCAGATTCTATATAGATCAATCTAAAACATACCTTAACATTAAAGTTCACAACTAAAAAACTACTCATCACGTAATATCACTGACTTAAACCCCGCAAGATTGATTAAGAGTGTATATGGTGTACCTGGTCAAGATTGATTATATTGGAGATGGTTAAGGTCATATTCGCTGTGAAGTTACAATGAGATAGGATATAAGCTGTGGGAATGATTCGTGAATATTCATTAATCTCGTCTCCTACTAAAACAACTTCGAGTTTTGAAGTTCAAATTATACTGGAGGAACCAAATGTTTAACTGCCTAACAACACACCCAAATAGCTATTCAATTAAAATTGATGAAAAAAAGTAAAATACTTACAAACGTTTGTGAAAAATTATGAATTTCATACCATACTTTCCCAAAACCTTCTCAAGGCCAACATAAGGAGGTATTGGCGGGATCACAGCCTCACACCTCCCAAAGAAAAGCAAATTTCAAACCTAAATTGTGAAAGGAATGTAAAAGATTATTTTTGAAATTGCTAATAAATTGACCTTTTAAGAAATAAGAAGAGTAGAGAGACTGAAGGGAAATGGAGAAGAGGAAACAGAAGAAAATAAAGGGAAATTGCTCATAAATTGATCATTTGAGGAATAAGAAGAGAAAAAACCCGAAAGAAAGTGAAAAGGAGAAAGAGGAAAACAAAAGAAATGAAGAAATTAAAGGGAGGCTACAGTAAGAAGTAGACGTGTTAGGTTTTTAACAAGCCACATGTCAGTATTATAGAGCATTATAATGTGGTGCTCAGCTTTATTATAGATATATAGAATATAAATATAGATTTTAACCTAATACTAAAATAAACCTAATTCAAGTTAAACGAAAAAGATAAGCTAAGTGAAAATGAGAAACCTATGTGAAGATCATTGACAATGACTAAAATACGGTAAAATGTGAGAAACTTTTAAGAGATGACATAATGCTGAGTACCTGCACATATGTTATCAAAAGATAGTATATTCATATTGAGGGCATGG
>CATIWO010650030.1:0-22528 GCA_949673435.1 Macaranga tanarius
ATTGTTGTTGCTCTAGAATTTATTATAATAGTATATTAGCATTTAGATTTTATTTTAATTAAATTAGCACTGTTGTTAAATTTATTTGAGCCTTAAACAAGTTTTAAATAATATTAATTAGTGGCTAGCTCATTTAATCCTTGTGGGATATGACACTTGTATGCACCATATACTGCTAATTCAATCTTGTATACTTACGGGTATTGCATTTATAATTTTGCGTGAACATCAAATTCTGATACAATATATTTATCATGAAATATTGAAAAGGCAATCAAAAGAAAAATCAAGAAAATAATAAAGCATATAAAATAACTATAACCTGCTAGAGTGGCCTCTAGACACGCATAGGCGGCGCCACTGCATAGAGGCGTCGCCTCATGGCACAGAGGCGAAAATTGCTTCGCTCCAACATGCTAAGGCACCACCTCTATGAAGAGGTGTTGCCTCGGTGATCTTTTGATACGCACAAACTGAGCATTAACAAGCATAAATTCAAATAAATCGGTACAAATTTTAAGTAGTGAATTCAAGGTTATATACAAAACAGAAAATACAAATCCAGTTTTAATTAACCTAAAACATGCATAAATCTATGTCTAATCTAAAATATTTTAAACACATTATTAACCAATTCCAACCAAATAAAAAAGCTCACAGCAATCGTAAAACTATTTTTGATTAAAGTAAATCGTGCAAAGAAATTGATGCTAACAAAATAAGAAAAAAGAGGTTTCAAAAATGCCTACTGTGAAGGCTTTTGATTGCCTCCCTGTCTAGGCCCTCAGAATAGGTATGTTACAGAGTTCCAATCAACATGAACTATGGTTCTGACTTTTGTCTACAGAACGCTCCCGCAGCATCTACAGCAATTTTAAGGCCCTTTTTTTCTGTCTTCTTCCTCCTTCTTCCTTTTTGTTCTCTTCCTTTCTGTTCCTTCCCTTTTCTCTGGTTGTCCTTTGCTGCGTTTTTTTTCTTTCTTTTTTTTTCCCTGTTTTTTTGGAAAACTAGACGTTCCCCCTTTTTCTTTTCCTGATTTTTTCCTTTTAATCCCCCTCTTCCCTCTCCACTCCCGCTTTTTTCTCCCCCTCTGTCTCCTTGTAATCACATTTCTGCTCTAGCAGATCGTGATTATAGGTCCGTAATTTGTGCCACATTCAAATGTTAACGTTCACAACATATTTCTTTTTTAAAACAAAATCATTGAGGCGCTGCCTACCAACCTATAGAGGTGTCGCCTTAGTGATGAGACAGTGCCTCTATGGCTTTCTTTGGCTGGGCTTTATGGGCCTTGATGCTTGCTGGGCTGGGCCTGCTGGGCTGAGCTTACTGTGAGCTTTCTTTAGAAGAGCCATGGACCATATATTCATAATATTGTGCTCGTTTTATCAATTTTTCATCATCATGTTTTCACTCGCCGAGCGGGCTAAACCATGTGCTAACACCTATCATGAGTATTTTCAAATATAAATAACATAAATATTCTCAATTTTAATGATTATTTTTAATTGTAATTTTTTAAAAACTTATTTTTAAGTACTAAAATAAATTACATTTTTATAAAAAGGAACATATTTTGAGATTATATAAAAATATATTTTCATTTAATTAATTTACATATTTACAATTTTTTAAAAGAAATATTATTCATACATTATTTGAAGTAAAAATTGTATGCGTATAAACGATTTTTAGTGTTGAATATTCTAACATATTATTTATATTTATTAACATTATTTTGTAATTTTTACAAGGTATTACATATATAAATTGTACTATAATTTTAAATAAATTAGTTAATACTTATGTTATTTATATATATGATTTTATTTTGATAACTGATTATTTTTCCTTCACTGCTCTAGTAATAACTAAATAAAAAAAATTGGCAGCCAGAATTAATAATGATTATTACAACAATTATATATTTTCTCTTCCAAAACAATGATAGAAGATATTAAAAAAACTCAAATCAACTAATTAGTTTAAATTATATTTTAATTTATTATTAAAAATCTAAAAATATTTAAATTCTGAAACTCTTCAAATAATTTTATATTCCTAACATAGGCAATAAAAATAAATTTTTGTGCAAAATTATAAATTAAAATTTTCATTAAAATGAAAAATAAAAATAAACTTATGAAGAATTTATATTTTATAAATTCTAAAAATAAATTTTATTGCATAGATGCAGTCTAGTATTTAGTAAGTAATAAATAAATTAATTTAAAAATTATTGGAGAATATATCCCACATTTGGAAAAATATAAAGAGTTACAGTAGCTTATAAGTGGTGTAAATTAGGTTTTAACATAAGCCAATTAGTTTTATGTTACATGGGCTCAACTCGATTTATAAATTCACATGTGAGTACATGGGTCAACATTCTCTGGGGCCATGGACTTGTCAACAGAAATATTTTTAGTAAAAACAAATATTTAAATTGAAAATAATTTATCATTCAAATTTTAAAATATTAATTATGAAATATGCAAATAAAGTGTTAGTATAACAATCTCTACTCTTAAAATTTTTTATACATAAAATAAAACAATTACTTTTAGATGATTGAAATAAAATCTCAAATAAAGGAACATTTATTAAAAGTTAAATTAACATATCTTGTATAAGTTACATTTTAAATATGGTAAATAAATATATATGTTTTATTTATTAAAGGTTTGACAATTCTGATTAATAGCTTTTTTAATAAATAATATATTATAAAAGTAATAAATTTTATTAATATTAATAAATAAAAATTACAAATTAATTTATTTTTGACTTTTTATAGGAAATACAAATATGCAAAGTATTAACCATTAAATGTAAAGTAAAGATATTTTCAAACATTTGCAATATTGTCCTTTATAAAATAAAAATAATATTGTATTTATTGAAGATAGGCTTAATACATACCCAGCCCCCTGAACTTGTCAGTTTTTTTCACTTTGGCACATCAACTTATGATTTTACCATTTTAACACCTGAACTTACCACTTTTTGCCTAAAATACATTAATATAATGATATAATATATCTACCACCCCCGTACTTATCATTTTTTGTCAATTTGACATCTTTACTTGCAGATTTTGGTTAGTCAAATATCTCTACGTGTCACATGTTGATTCGCTAATGTGATGACAGTGGTTTAAAAATTATATTTTAGGCAAATTTAGGTATTAAAATGGCAAAAGCGTAAGTTGAGGTGGTAAAATAAAAAAAACTGATAAGTTCAGTAACTGTGAATGCATTATGCCTTGAAGATAAAATCCAAGTTGTGCCCACCAGCCGACAAAACAAAATCACAGTTGGGATTTCAGAATGTACAAATTCCAAAAGGAACAATTTTTTTTCTTTTTCTTTTGTTTGTTGAATTTTTTGGTGATATTATTTCGAGGATAAGTAAAATTTATATATATGATTTTTGCGCTTTTTAATTTTACATATATATTAATTTTTATGACAATTTGAAAATGTAATTTTAATTATTAGGGATTTGAAGTATAATAATTTAACAGCAGTGGCCGATGGTTTAAAACAGTCATCAAATTTTACTAATTTTTTACGATAAGTAGTTTTAAATATTTTTAATTCATCTATAATGTTCATCTTATTTAAATATTGTTAATTTGAGTGATTTAAGGGATTAAAAATTTAGCACTGTCCACCTATAATTATTAACATTTTTTTTTTTTAATTTTTGGCTAAATCCATACTTAACCCCTGAACTTGTAATAAAAAAAATTTACTTGCCACTTGAATTTTAAAGACGCTTCAACTTGTCAAATTTATGTCCTAACTTCTTGTATTTATAGTGAAAAATCCATCGGCCTCATGTATTTAAGCTCTGATCTCATAGATAGCTTAACTAGTAAATTTTAGTTCAATTTGCTTTTATTGACAAATTTTATTTTAATTCCTAAATTTATATTTAAAATTTAAAAAAGGTCAAATTGATTATTGTATATAGAAAAATTTATAAAACATTTACTTTGTAGCTCAGTTAACTTTATAATTTGTACTTTCTCTTAATTAAGTTAATAATATAAAAAATAATAAGAGTTATTATTTTATAATTTTTTCATATATTTTTTATTTTAGATAACAATTACTAACTCCAAAAATTTATAATCTAATAATTTTAATTTATTAATACTTTTAAATTATAACTATAAATAATAAAATAAAATTAATAATATTTGAAGACTACATTATATTTATAAATATTATAAACTTTATATTTTAAATTATAAAATTTTAAAGAAATCAACTAAATAATCAATAAAAATTATTTATAAAGATATAAATTTCATTTTACTTTTCAATATAAATTATTCAAGTGAATGCATGTAAATAAATTAATTTTAATTTCAAATTAAAATATCTGAATATTAAAAAAAATAAAAATATATTTGTTATTCTAATTTCAATGTAATCGAAATATATAAGTGTAAATAAATTAATTATATTAATAAAAATTATGATTTAAAATAATGAAACAATGTTCAAAAAGGTGAGAGGATCAAAAAATAATTTACAAAAAATTATAAGGATCAAAATGATAATTTTGCAATACAAAAGGTGTTTAAATGATATGAATTCTACAAATTGAGGTGTGTACAAGGTCATACATAAAGTTCAGATGACCAATTAATTTTTCATTATAAGTTCAGGGCCTAAGTACGAGTTTGGCTGATATTTTTAAGGAAAACCATATATTATGCTCCATGTACTTTAACTTTTTTTTTTACATTACCCCCCTTACAAAACAAATCGGCACATTACAACCTTATACTTTTATTTACCGGCACATTGAGCACTTATAAAACGGAAAGAGATAATAGCTGTTAAAAATATCCAGTTTGGTCCTTATAATTTTAAAATATTCCTTTTTAATCCTTATAATTTTTATTTTTAACAAATAAATCCATACAATTGCTAAAATAATTCAATTAAATTTAACAAAAATTTTAAATATTATATACTTTTTATTTAATTAAGATGTATGTCATCTATTTCTAATAGATTTATAATATTAAAATATATATAATTATAAAAATTATAACATATTTTAATTGTTCATTGAATGTTTATATAATAAAAATCAATACATGATAATTTAATTAATAAAAAGGCACATAAGCTATTTAATAAATAAAATACTAGTGAAAATTCATAATATTTTTCAAATAAAAAAAATCTTATCACACATAATGATTTTTCTTACAATTAATACTCAATAAATTAATAATTTTATTAATTAATATTTTTAAAGAATAATTTTTTAATTTACTCTAATATTATCTTTAAACTTATAAATTTATATTTTTCCATATTTGAAAAAATATAATAGACCTTACTCGTATTTGAATAATATATAAATTATTGTTAATTAATTACTATTTATGTTAAAATTATTTTAAAATTTTTAAAAAATAGATATACAATTACAATTATAAATTATATAAACTACTTCTTGAACTACAATTATAAATATATTTATATAAATACGATAAAATCTATATAGTGAATATGATTTATTATATTTCATTTATTAAATAGCTCATACATCTTAGTTAACATCTTTTTTATATATTATTTTTCATTCATATTTTTTTAATTTTAAAATATTCAATAAACATATATATATATATATACATAAACTTATTAGAAATAAATGACCTACATTTTAATTAGATAAAAAAAATTGAAAATATACACTTTTAATAAATTTAATTGGATTATTTTAGCAATTATATGGATTTATTTGTTAAGAATAAAAATTATAAGCATTAAAAAGAAATATTTTAAAATTACAAGGACCAAACTAGAGATTTTTTTAACAGCAGTTATCTCTATCTGTTTAATAAGGGTCAAATGTATTGGTAAATAAAAGTATAGGATTACAATGTGCCGAGTTTTTTGAACAGGGGGCAATGTAAAAAAAATTAAAGTACAGGAGGCAAAGTATGTGTTTTTCCTATTTTTAAGTTACAAATCACCAATATACATACATAATATATATATATATATATACACACACCATGAGGAGACATGATCAAAAACAGGATAGAAAGAAATGTAGAAAAGATGAAGATTTAATGCAGCCTACTTTATTGCTTCGTTAAACCAACCAGAACATGAAGGTCATGAGGCTGGTATCCACAATAAGAGAGTAGGTATGTAAATCATTTGAACAGTAAAAATAAGTACTGTTAAGATTTAAAATAGTTTGTGCAGTATGTATACAGATGCAGATAAATGATCATAAAGTACCCTGCAAAGAAAACCACAATTATGGAACGGCCCAGAGGAATGCTCCAGACAGGTAACCGTTCAAAGCAAGGAAAAAAATTTGAAAAAATTGTATGACCCAAAGGAATGCTCCAGATAGGGAATCATACAAAGAAGAAGGAGTAGAAGATTAAGCACAGTATAAAAGCAGTACAGTTTTCTAATGTGTAAGATCCTACTAGAGACAAGCATAGAGCATACTTAAATTTGCAGAAAATAAATTAAACAAAGTTTGAAACAGAATTAAATACCTTTTATATATGAAATTATAAGATACAAATTCTGTCAAAGGTTACAAGTTTGGGTACAAGTGAAAGGAAACATAAGGGTTTTCTTTCGATCACTTAGTACAAGTTTAGAAAAACAATGTATTCTTTGTTCTGAGAATATTACAAAAATTCTAACTCTAACTTATGCTTGCAGGAGCCTTTTATAGCCTGAGAAGGAGCTGGAGGCAATAAATGGAAGTCCTGTTGAATCACATAGGAGAGCAGAAGACTTTTGAACCCGCAATTGATGGTAGCAGACAGGTGGGTGAGCAACTGCACATGGAGTGGCGTCTCCTATTACATGGGTGAGCTGCAGAATGGCAGACAAAATTATTTTAAGTCTACTGTCTTTTTTTTTTTTTTTTTTTTACTTTTTACATTTACAATAAGTAAATACAAGAGTAAATACTAAATACAAAATACAAAATATTAAAATACAAAATACTAGAATTAACTATTGCCAAAATAATATTTTTCGTCATCTTCTAAGTCAATGATAGGCTCAAAATAACTTGATGATGAAGATGATGAGTCTGGCTTGGCATATCCTTGTTTGGATGAAGAAGTTCGATTTTCCAAAAGCTGTTGAATCATCTGAAAAAATTCTTCTTCAGTTTGTACACCAGCTAGTTTTGGCATAACGAATGACTTCTGTGCAAGGAAAATTGTAGTCTTCTTAAGGCATGGAAGTAAGTTATGCTTGACTAGCCAATTGTTAACCTTTTACAGAGTGATCTTCTTTTTGTAGGTGAATGAATCCTACCATTTGACTTTGAATCTCCTGGTGAGAATTGTTTATCCATCCTGTAACATGCTGTAGCTGAAATACTACACACATACCAAGGGCAAAAAGAATTTTGTACAGAAAATAAGAAAAGGGTTAAATCATTTTTTATTTTCTGAATGTTTGTAGTGTTGTTTGAAGAGATCAAAACAAGGTTTGACTTCTGGAATTAAAGTTTTAGGAATGTTCCTAAAGTATGACCACCATTGGACGAACCAGAAAGGAAGTTTGGAAGTTTGAAATTCTTTATAAAAAAAGAATAGCCATGAATGGCTGAAACCATCATTTTGGATAAGAAAGGTATTGAACCAGGCCTGTTGATAGTCCCAGTAGTTAAAAAACTAGTAATGGGCTATGCGGATATACAAGTCTGGTGGAAAAAGTTTGACTTTGTGCAATTCAGAACCCCATTTGGTTGGATGAATGATTTTCTGGATTGTATAAGTGAGTAAGAAGGACGAGGCTATTTTTCATCTTTCTTGAAATGTTTGAATTTTACAGAACCAGTTATTTTCAAAATAGCTTGATAAAAACTTTAAGGTTTTGAAATATCCCAAGGTTTGTAAAACTAATTTTTTGGAAAAACTTTTAAAACTACCTTGGAGAGTTTTTGATCAGAAAATCCATCCTCCATAGTCAAAATGTTTTGAAAATTCATTTTTTCTAAATAATTTGAGCTTGATCTCAAAAGTTTTTTCTCTTTTAAAATAATTTAAGAAGAAACTTATTTGAAAATCATTTGAGATGGATTTTTTGCAGAAATCTCCATCTCTGAATTTTTTAAAATTATTTCTTTTCCTTTTTCTGCTCTTTTAGAAGATTGGGAATCAGAAGATGATCCTATTTAGGCCGAAGCTATTTGAGCTGAAGCCGTTTGGGTCGAGGGCTGAGAGGCCTGTGACATTGCTTGGAGAGCCTGTACGAGTTCTGGAGACTGTGTGAGTTGTTTAATCCACGTTTGGATTTGAGCTTGCTTCTGGGCCTCCTCATATTTTTCTTCTTAAAATATATCCATCCAAGATTTGACTGGTTGGGCTGAAGAACTTCTAAAGAGTTTTTGAGCCAAAGAATAGGCCAGTATTTGGGCTTTTTAGGCCAGTGTTTGTTTGAGTGTTTGGGTTTGGATTTTCTCCTCATCAATGTTTGGGTTTGCAGGGCCTTTGTCCTTGTCTTCCTTTTTCTTTCTGGACATTTAGGACCTGTTTTGAAGGAATTTCCTCGTCAAAAAGTCAGAAACTGAGTTTGTATCTCCTTTTGTATATTCAATTTCAAAATCAAATATTGAAAAGATGACTTGCCATCGGGCAAATATTTGTTTGGAAGTAATATTTTGAATAGTTTTTGTAAAACTTCTTTTGTAGACTTACAATCAATGCGTAAAAGAAATTTTTGGTTCAAAAGATCACTTTAAAATTTGGTAATGCATAAAACAATCGAAAGAATTTCCTTTTTAATTGTAGAATAATTCTTTTGACAGTTATTCCAATTTGTAGAAGTAAATTGGAATATGCATTCCTTGTTATTTAAAACTTATTTTAAAATTCCCCTACATCCCAAATCTGATGCATCAGTTTTAACAATTTTAAAAGCCAATGGATCAGTAATATGCAGACATAGAATTTCTAAAACTTATTTTTTAATTTTTTGAACAATGTCTATATGATGATTAGACCATACAAGTGGATTCTTTTTCAATCTATCATGCAAAGGTTTTGCAAGACGGTTTATGTTTGGATAGAAATCTAAAACATAATTCAGACTTCTCAAAAATCTTTGTATTTGTGTTTTATCTAAAATCTTGTCAGGAAATTTAGATGCAAATGTAAGAAATTTTTAATTGGAGTTATAGTTCCATGAGTAATGTAATGACTTAAAAACTGAACTCTTGTTTGGAAAAGTGAAATATTTGATTTCGAAACTACTAAACCATTTTTCTTTGTCACATTGAAAAAGGTTTGCAGATGTTTGAAATATTGTTCAATTGAGTTTAAAAAAATCAAAATATCATTAATATAAACAACACAAAAGTTTGAATATGGATTGAAAATGTCATTCATGATTCTTTGAAATTCAGAAGGAGCATTTCTCAAACTAAAAGGCATAAAATTCCACTTATACTGACCAAAAAGAACTGTAAAAGCAATTTTATACCTATCTTTAGGATGAATTTAAATTTGCCAAAAACCAAATTTCATATCAAACTTGGAAAAAATTAAAGCAGAATGAAGTTTTTAAAGCAAATCCTTTTTGTTTGGAATTGGATATCGAATCCATTTCAAAGAAATATTTAAAGGTTTATAATTGATCGCCAGTCTAAATGTACCTCTTTCTATTTCACTATTTTTATTGACATAGAAAGCAGCACAAGACCAAGGAGATAGAGATTTGGAAATCAGATCCTTATTTTCTAGATCCTGAATTTCAACCCAACAATATTTTTCTAAGGATTCATTTATTTGAATTGGTCTAGCTTTTGTTGGAATCTGACGTTCATCAAAATTATTTTCATAGGGCAGATTAACAATGTGTTATTTTCTATCCCAAAAAGCGTTTGGAAGATCAGAACAAACTTCATTTTCAATTTGTTGTTGAAAATCAGATATTTTTAGTTTTATCAAGTCATTTTGAAGTTGATTCTAAATTCTTTGAGATTTGACATCTTATTGCAAATGCATTAGATGTGTTTGTTTAACTTTAATTAAAGTATTGATTCTGAAATCATAAATAAAAATGAGCTTTAATCAAATTTAAATTTCTCTTTTTGGGCTTTTCAACAAAAGGAAAAACCAGTTTAGAGTTTCTTGCTTTAAAATAAATACCTTATTCATTGACCTTATAGGGAGTAATTAAACTGATGAAAGGAGTCCCTAAAATAACCATTGAACATAAATCTTTTGCAAGAATAAATAAATTCCTGAGTAGAACGTGTCCTGTAACTACTGAAGCTTCCATTTTGCTACCAATGGTCAGTTTAGAATCATTTACAGCTGCAAGTTTTTCTTTTATTCTCTGATGAAAACATTTTGGGACTAAATCATATTTGATACAACTTAAATCAGCACATGTATCAAATAATGTAATTGTGTCCAATTCAAAATCATTTGAGAAAATAATTTTTGTTTGAATCAAATATTTTCGAGAAGTAATTTCCCTTAAAACATTGATATAATTTTCTGAAACTTTTTCCAGGCATTCCAACTTTTGTGGTTCAGAAGGTTCTTCTTCTGAATCAGAACTTGAATTAATTTTTTATTTAGAAATAAGAGATTGAATGATTTTAGAGTCTCATTATTGTTTGGCCTTAAGTTCTTTTAACTCAGACTTAATGGTTTTAACTTTTCAATGGAGGTCCTGAAGTATACCAACAAGAGCTTTTTTTTTCCTTTTTCAAGAATAGTTGTCAGGTTATAACTGTTCTTTGAAGTGGAAGGTAAAATAGAAGAAGCAGGAGTTTCAACAGGTTTATCTTCTAAAGATTTCAGGAGTTTATCAAGAAATTCTTTTTGAAGCTTTGAATCACCAATATGCTTGATTATTTCAAGGAGTATTTCTTGATCTTTGGTAAGCATATTAATGTGTTTGGAAGGTTTGTCAGAGTTAGAGGAGTCTAACTCAGACATTGATAAAGTAGCAATTTCATCAATTTGAAGAGGACTTTCCTCCTTAAAAGAAATATTTGGAGAGTTA
The DNA here is from genome assembly GCA_949673435.1 of Macaranga tanarius. NCBI lineage: Eukaryota > Viridiplantae > Streptophyta > Magnoliopsida > Malpighiales > Euphorbiaceae > Macaranga > Macaranga tanarius. The sequence goes on from CATIWO010650030.1 coordinate 11,043, forward strand.
GATTCAGAGGATTCAATGAGAAGAGCTGAAACATTTTGAAGAACTTTATCCTCTAATCCTAACTCATGGAGTCGAGTATTAACCCGATAAAATTTGGCAGTGTGACCTTTCTGGTCACATTTAAAACAAATTATATCTTTAAGACTTTTCTTAGGATATTTCTTCTTTGATTTGGATGCAGATTTCTTATAAAGCTTAGAAGATTTTTTCTTTAAAAAAGATTTTTTGTAATAATCTTCTTTGTGTGGTTTGTAAGACTTATAAGATTTTCTGTGTTTACATTTGTATTTTCTGTAAGGTTTAATTTCACATTTACCATTACAAGATTTGGATTTTGTTGCAATGGAATTTTGAAAATCAAATTATTTACAGAAATATCCAACTACCTGTCGAGTTTTCTTAAGTTCCCACTTAAGATGTTTTTGAAGTTTTAAATCTTGGTAAATTTTTAAACCTTCTTTCTATGTCAGGCTGATTAGTTCACCGTAAGTGAACTGATCATATGGTATTTGATTACCATAAGAAGGTCGAATGGTATTTCAAACCTTCTCTCCTAACAATTTTGGTAATCCAACTAAAAATTTTTCTTTCCAAAAAGGTTAATTTAAATTTTCACGAAGCATAATTCTAGTTAGAAAAGTATTTTTATAAGTTTAAAAATCACTAAGTTTCCTGCAACGAAGGTTGCTAATAAGCTCAGTATTTTTGTCTTTGAGATGACTTGGATATCCTATAAAATGCAAGGAAATCGTCAAGATCAAGGTAGACACAACATCCTGGACTGTGTTACCGAGATCATTAAGAATAGGAGTGCCATCCTCAAAGGTTTAAATTGCAGATAGGATCTGCAATTGTTGCTCTTGGGTTAAATGGTAGTCCCACCAACCCTTGAGTTGACTTGAAAAACCAGCAATTAGGAGTTCAACAATGGCCTTATCTATACTATCAGTTTGGGTCTTGTAGGCATTTACTACCATTGTCATCTGTTGTAGGAGACCTAACACTTGGTATTCACTCATACCATCTAGGTTCCATTCATAAACAGATGAAGCATTAAAATGAGATTGTGGATAGACATCAGATTATCTGATAATGTCAGGTTCCATCGCCACATTTCTCGGAATGATTGACCAATCTAACCAATTGATTTGAGGTTGACTTGGCTGGTCATTCTGATTTTGAAAATCATTTTAACTTTGAAAACCACTTTGAAAATCATTTTGACTTTCCTCTTCTTCAAAAGAGTTATCAGTGTGATTAATAACACCGATACTTCAAAAATAGGATAGAAAGAAATATAGAAAAGATGAAGATTTAATACAACCTACTTTATTACTTAATTAAACCAACTAGAACATGAAGGTCACGAGGCTGGTATCCACAATAATAGAGTAGGTATGTAAATCATTTGAACAGTAAAAATAAGTAATATTAAAATTTAAAATAGTTTATGCAGTATGTATGCAGATGCAAATGAATGATCACAAAGCACCTTGCAAAAAAAAAACCATAATTATGGAACGGCCCAGAGAAATGCTCCAAACAGGTAACCGTTCAAAGCAAGAAAAAAAATTTGAAAAAATTATATAACTCAGAGAAATGCTTCAGATAGGGAATTATACAAAGAAGGAAGAGTAGAAGATTGAGCACATCATAAAAGCAGTATAGTTTTTTTATGTGCAAAATCCTACTAGAGGCAAGTACAGAGCATACTTAAATTTACAGAAAATAAATTAAATAAAGTTTGAAACAAAATTAAATACCTTTTATATATAAAATTATAAGATACAAATTATGTCAAAGGTTACAAGTTTGAGTACAAGTGAAAGGAAACAGAAGGGTTTTCTTTCGATCACTTAGTGCAAGTTTAGAAGAATAATGTATTCTTTATTCTGAGAATATTACAAAAATTCTAACTCTTACTTATGCTTGCAGGAGCCTTTTATAGCCTGAGGAGGAGCTAGAGGCAATAAATAGAAGTCCTGTTGAATCACGTAGGAGAGCAGAAGACTTTTGAGCCCGCAATTGATGGTAACAGACATATGGGTGAGCAACTGCATATGGAGTGGGGTCTCCTGTCATATGGGTGAGCTGAAGAAGCCTTCATGAGGGTGAGCTACAGAATGGCAGACAAAATTATTTTAAGTCTGCTGTCTTTTACTTTTTTTTTACTTTTTACATTTACAATAAGTAAATACAAGAGTAAATACTAAATACAAAATATAAAATATTAAAATATAAAATACTAGAATCCACTATTGCCAAAATAATCTTTTTCGTCATCTCCTAAGTCAATAATAGGCTCAAAAGAACTTGATGATGAAGATGATGAGTCTGGCTTGGCAGATCTTTGTTTGGATGAAGAAATTTGATTTTCTAGAAGCTGTTGAATCATCTGAAAAAATTCTTCTTCAGTTTGTGCACCAGCTAGTTTTGGCATAACGAATGACTTCTGTGCAAGGAAAACTGTAGTCTCATTAGGGCATGGAAGTAAGTTGTGCTTGACTAGCCAATTGTTGACATTTTGCAGAGTGATCTTCACTTTATAGGCGAATGAATCCCACCATTTGACTTTGAATCTCCTGGTGAGGATTGTTTGTCCATTCTGTAACATGTTGTAGCTGAAATGCCACACACATACCCAGGGCAGAAAGAATTTTGTACAGAAAATGGGAAAAGGGTTAAATTATTTTTTATTTTCTGAAGGTTTGTAGTGTTGTTTAAAGAGATCAAAATAAGGTTTAACTTCTGGAATTAAAGTTTCAGGAATGTTACCAAAGTATGACTACCATTAGATGAACTACAAGGGAAGTTTGGAAGTTTGAAATTCTCTATAAAAAAAGAACAACCAGGAATGGCTGAAACCATCATTTTGGATAAAGAAGATATTGAACCAGGCCTATTGATAGTCCCAGTAGTTAAAAAACTAGCAATGGGCTATTCGGGTATACAAGTCTAGTGGAAAAAGGTTTGACTTTATGCAATTCAAAACCCCATTCAGTTAGATGAATGATTTTCTGGATTGTACAAGTAGAGTAAGAAGAATGATACTATTTTTCATCTTTCTTGAAATGTTTGAATTTTGCAAAACCAGTTGTTTCCAAAATGGCTTGATAAAAACTTTAAGGTATTGAAATATCCCAAGGTTTGTAAAACAAATTTTTTGGAAAAACTTTTGAAATTGCCTTGGAGGGTTTTTGATTAGAAAATTCATCCTCCATAGTCAGAATGTTCTGAAAATTCATTTTTTCCAAATAATTTGAGCTTGGTCTCAAAAGTTATTTCTATTTTAAAATAATTTGAGAAGAAACTTATTTGGAAATCATTTGAGATGGGTTTTTTTTGCAGAAATCTCCATCTCTGAATTTTTTAAAATTATTTCTTTTCCTTTTCCCACTATTTTGGAAGATTGGGAATCAAAAGATGATCCTGTTTGGGCCAAAGCTATTTGAGCTGAAGCCGTTTGGGTCGAGGGCTGAGAGGCCTGTGACATTACTTGGAGAGCCTGTACGAGCTCTGGAGACTGTGTGAGTTGTTCAACCCATATTTGGATTTAGGCTTGCTTCTGAGCCTCCTCATCCTTTTCTTCTTGAAATATGTCTATCCAGGATTTGATTGGTTGGGCTGAAGAAGGTTTGAAGAGTTTTGAGCCGAAGAATGGGCCAGTGTTTGGGCTTGGATTTTCTCTTCACCAGTGTTTGGGTTTGCATGGCCTTTGCCCTTGTCTTCCTTTTTCTTTCTAGGCATTTAGGACCTGTTTTGAAAGAATTCCCTCGTCAAAAAGTCAGGAACTGAGTTTGTATCTCCTTTTATATATTCAATTTTAAAATCAAATATTGAAAAGATGGCTTGCCATCAGGCAAATATTTTTTTGGAAGCCATATTTTGAACATCTTTTTATAAAACTTCTTTTGCAGACTTAGAATCAATGCGTAAAAGAAATTTTTAGTTCACAAGATCACTTTGAAATTTGGTAATGCATAAAACAATTGAAAGAATTTCCTTTTTAATTGTAGATTAATTCTTTTGACAGTTATTCTAATATGCAGAAGTAAATTGGACTATGCATTCCCTGTTGTTTGAAACTTGTGTTAAAATTCTCCTATATTCTAAATTTGATGCATCAGTTTCAACAATTTTAAAAGCCAATGGATCAGAAATATACAGATATGAAATTTCTAAAACTTATTTTTTTATTTATCGAACAATGTCTGTATGATGATTGGACTATGCAATTGAATTCTTTTTTAATCTGTTATGCAGAGGTTTTATAAGACGGTTTATGTTTAGACAGAAATCTAAAACATAATTCAGACTTCCCAAAAATCTTTGTAGTTGTGTTTTATCTAAAATCTTGTCAGGAAATTTAGATGCAAATGCAAGAGATCTTTCAATTGGAGTTATAGTTTCATGAGTAATGTAATTACCCAAAAACCGAACTCTTGTTTGGAAAAGTGAAATCTTTGATTTCAAAACTACTAAACTATTTCTCTTTGTCACATTGAAAAAGGTTTGCAGATGTTTAAAATATTGTTCAATTGAGTTTGAAAAAATCAAAACATCATCAATATAAACAACACAGAAGTTTGAATATGGATTAAAAATATCATTCATGATTCTTTAGAATTCAGAATGAGTATTTTTTAAATAAGAAGGCATAACATTCCACTTATACTGACTAAAAGGAACTGTAAAAGCAGTTTTATACTATCTTAAAGATGAATTTGAATTTGCCAAAAACCAGATTTCATATCAAACTTGGAAAAAATCAAAGCAGGATGAAGTTTTTGAAGCAAATCCTTTTTGTTTGAAATTGGATATCGAATCCATTTCAAAGCAGTATTTAAAGGTTTGTAATTGATCACCAGTCTAAGTGTACCTCTTTCTCTTTCACTATTTTTATTGACATAAAAAGCAGCACAAGATCAAGGAGATCGCGATTTGGAAATCAAACCCTTATTTTCTAGATCTTGAATTTCATCCCTATAATATTTTTCTAAGGATTCATTCATTTGAATTGGTCTAGCTTTTGTTGGAATCTGACATTCACAAAAATCATTTTAATAGAGAAGATCAATAAAGTGTTGTTTTCTGTCCCAAAAAGCATTTGAAAGATTAGAACAAATTTCATTTTCAATTTGTTGTTGAAAATCAAAAAATTTTGATTTTATCAAGTCATTTTGAAGTTGATTCTGAATTCTTTGAAATTTGACATCTTATTACAAATACATTAGATGTGTTTATTTAACTTTAATTAAAGCATTGATTCTGAAATCATAATAGAATGAGCTTTAATCAAATTTAAATTTCTCTTTTTGGGCTTTTCAACAAAAGAAAAAACTACTTTGGAGTTTTTTACTTTAAAATAAATACCTTGTTCATTGACCTTATAGGGAGTAATTAAACTGATAAAAGGAGTCCTTAAAATGACTGTTGAACATAAATCTTTTGCAAGAATAAACAAATTCCTGAGTGCACGTGTCCTGTAACCACTGAGGCTTCCACTTTGCCACCAATGGTCAGTTTAGAATCATTTGCAGCTGTAAGATTTTCTTTGGTTTTTTGATGAAAACATTTTGGTAATAAATCATATCTGATACACTTAAATCAACACCTGCATCAAATAATGCAATTGTGTCCAATTCAAAATCATTTGAGAAAATAATCTTTGTTTGAATCAAATATTTTCAAAAAGTAATTTCCCTTAAAACATTGATATAATTTTCTGGAACTTTTTCCAGGCATTCCAACTTTTGTGGTTCAAAAGGTTCTTCTTTTGAATCAGAACTTGAATTAATTTTTTGTTTGGAAACAAGAGATTGAATGATTTCAGAGTCTCGTTATTGTTTGGCCTTAAGTTCTTTTAACTTAGACTTAATGGTTTTAACTTCTCTTTGGAGGTCCTGAAATGTACCAATAGGAGCTTTATTTTTCTTTCTTTTTTCAAGAATAGTTATTAGGTTATAACTGTTCTTTGAAGTGGAAGGTAAAACAGAAGAAGCAGGAGTTTCAATAGGTTTATCTTCTAAAGATTTCAGGAGTTTATCAAAAAATTCTTTTTGAAGCTTTGAATCACCAATATGCTTGATTGTTTCAAGGAGTATTTCTTGATCTTTGGTAAGCATATTAATGTGTTTGAAAGTTTGTCAGAGTCAGAGGAGTCTGACTCAGACATTGATAAAGTAGCAATTTCATCAATTTGAAGAGGACTTTCCTCCTCGGAAGAAATGTTTGAGAGCTGGATTCAGAGGATTCAATGAGAAGAGCTAAAATTTTTTAAAGAACTTCATCCTCTAATCCTAACTCATGGAGTCGAGTATCAACCCGACAGAATCTGGCAGTGTGACCTTTTTTGCCACATTTGAAATAAGTTATATCTTTAAGGCTTATCTTAGGATATTTCTTGTTTGATTTAGATGTAGATTTCTTATAAGGCTTAGAAGATTTTTTCTTTGAAAAAGATTTTTTGTAATAATCTTCTTTGTGTGGTTTGTAAGACTTATAAGATTTTTTATGTTTGCGTTTGTATTTTCTATAAGGTTTAATTTCACATTTACCATTACAGGATTTGGATTTTGTTTCAATGGGATTTTGGAAATCAAATTGTTTACAGAAAGATCCAACTTCCTGTCGAGTTTTCTTAAATTTTCACTTAAGATATTTTTGAAGTTTTAAATCTTGATAGATTTTTAAACCTTTTTTGTGTCATGTTGATTAGTTCACCGTAAATGAACTGATCATATGGTATTTGATTACCATAAGAAGCTTGAATAGTGTTTCAAACTTTCTCTCCTAATAATTTTGGCAATCCAACTAAAAACTTTTCTTTACAAAAAGGTTGATTTGAATCTTCACGAAGCATGATTCTAGTTATAAAAGTATTTTTATAAGTTTGAAAATAACTAAGTTGCTAAAAAGCTCAGCATTTTTATCTTTGATATGGCTTGGATCTCCTATAAAATGTAAGAAAATCGTCAAGATCAGGGTAGACACAGTATCCTGGACTGGGTTATCGAGATCATCAAGAATAGGAGTGCCATCCTCAAAGGTTTGAATCGCAAATAGGATCTGCAATTGTTGCTCTTGGGTTAAATGGTAGTCCCACCAACCCTTGAGTTGACCCAAAAAACCAGCAATTAAGAGTTCAGCAATGGCCTTATCCATACTACCAGTTTGGGTCTTGTAGGCATTTGCTGCCATTATCATCTGTTGCAGGAGACCTAACACTTAGTATTCACTCATACCATCTAGGTTCCATTCATAAATAGATGAAGCATTAAAACGAGATTATGGATAGACATCAGGTTATCTGATAATGTCAGGTGTCATCGCCATATTTCTCGGAATGATTGACTAATCCAACCTATTGATTCGAGGTTAACTTGGCTGGTCATTCTGATTTTAAAAACTAGTTTGAAAATCATTTTGACTTTGAAAACCAGTTTGAAAATTATTTTGACTTTTCTCTTCTTCAGAAGAGTTTTCAGTGTGATTAATAACACCGATACTCCTTGAAGGAGGAGTTTCAAGAATAACCCGAGAAGTATCAGCTGAGCTAGAAGCTTGTTCAATTATTCTCAGTTGATCTCGTATTGCTTAAGCAAATTTAAGTTTGCTTGTTTGGATTTACTATTGACTTATTTTTGAAACTTGAAAAGGTTTAAAAATAGGATTTTTAAGTTTCTATTATGGAAGTTTCACAGACTCAGAAGACATAACAGCAAAATGATGAAAAACAGTTAGATGTTGTATTTGTTTTTCAATTTTTATTAATTATTTCCAATTGTTTGAAGATGAACGTTTGAAAAATTATTTTGCAGGACAATATGTTTTAAATTCCTTGAATCATCATCATGTGAAAGTTTGAAAGGAGCTGCTTGAATTTCTGAATCACTATGAGAAAATGAAATGTTCCTTAATGGTGGGTGTTCAGACTAGACTGTCTGACCATCTACCACCCATTCAGGATTTTTATTTTTCACCGTGACTAAATTAACAGTCTTGTTTGATTTTTTTTAATTTTTTGAAAGGATATGCAATACCATTTTAATGCGCATAAAATTTTTCAAACCAATTAAAAAACTTAATTTGGACTCTGTATTCATTACAAAATTCATAATATTTTTTCTGAATCTCATCTTTGATCTTCAAGAAGTTTAAAAAGAACCAAATTCTTTTTTACTCATTCTTTTTAGAATAAAAATTCTTTTGAAGAAGAGTTTTATCAATTTAAAATTCTTTTTTTAAAACATTAATTTCTGCAGCAATATTTTAGGTTATGGTAGAAGGTGTTAGAGAAGAAGGGGCTGAAGGTGTTTTATCTTCTTCTATGTTTAGATTTCAGCTATCATAGACAGGTCATGGTGTGGATGTCTGATAGTTAACATTTTGTAATGAGGAGCTAGGTATTTTAGAAGTTGAGAACCTTGGCAGAACATGTGTTTGGATATGTTGATTGTTTGGATAAGGAGCACGAGCATAGATGATTGAAGGAAGTTGTGAGGCTCTTCCTAGGTCAATAGTTGAAGAGGTGGAGACTTTATCAGAAAATTGGGAACTGGTTAATCTTCTATCAAAAGACAGTTTAACTCTTCCATCCGAGAATTAGGTTACATTTCTCAGGTTTATATTTGGCTCCAGTCTTTTTGGTGACTGAGGCTGAGTGGCTCTTTCTAAAATCCATTCTTCAGGTAAGGTTACGTCTTTCCACTGAATGGTTCTAGGTATAACATAATTAGATTTGGGTAAATCTATTTGGAGAAGGATGGTTTCACCTTTTAGAGAGTGTTTGAGGTGTTTGGTTGCAAAAGCAGAAACTATTGCTTTGTAATGAACTCTAAAAATTAATGCAATTGGAATAGACCCAGAAATTATTTTATAATTATGAGTTTTAATTTGTAAAACAATGCTCTTCAAAATATTTTTGTCATATAAAGAGACTGTTATGTTTGGATAGCAGCTAAAACTGACTGGTCTTTTGTTAAGACTGGATTCTACCATTTCTAATAAAGAATTAGAAAAATTTGTGAACCTAGCATCCCTCAGGACTACTAAGATCGAAGTATCAATACCTTATTTGGTAAGAGATTTTATTCCTACCTGAACAAGGCTTATATAAATGTATTTATAGGAACGATCCCTATATTTTTGTAAAGATTTTGAAGAAAGAAGTTAGATTTCTTCAAAAGGTTTGGAAATTTGTATGTCTCTTTCTTCAGTTTTGATTGTAAAATCATTTTTCAGAAAAGAGAGTTTGGAAGATTCATAAATCTATTTTTTTCTGAATCCTAAAAATTTTCCAGTCATCAATATATTTAAAAAACTCTTCGATAATCAGTTCATCAGAACTAACTACCCGTTTGGACTCTGTCGAATTAGAAGTAGAAGAGTTTGAGAAAGATTGATTTCTACATAAAATATTTTCTAAATTCATTTTTAAAAATTTAAAACATTAAAACTTTGGATTGAACAGGAAAATGGCCTCCAGCTTTACTGCCCTGCAGTTCAACCTAGCAAAATGAGACTTACTACTATACCAATACTTCTCACTGTTCAATTTAAGATTTCACTATTTATCACCCCCAAAAATGAATTTTGAATAGTTAAATATAGAAAACAACCTAACTTGACTCTGATCCCATGAGGAGACAGGATTAAAAATAGGATAGAAAAAAATGTAGAAAAGATGAAGATTTAATGCAGCCTACTTTATTGCTTCATTAAACCTATGTATATATATACACTCTTAATTTCTGGCACATTTAGTTCTTATTGGAAAATCGCCAGTTAAAAAAATATCCAAATTAATTCTTGTAATTTTAAAAAATATATTTAATTCTTATCATTTTTTATTATTAATAATAAATCCCATAGAATTATTAAAATAATTCAATGAAACTTATTAAAAATTTTAAAAATTATATACTTTTTATATCATTAAAATATCAATAATCTATTTCTAATAGATTTATAACACTAAAAATATATATAGTTATAAAAATTATGATATATCTTAATTGTGCATTAAATATTTATATAATTGATACAAAAGTATGGCAAAAATTATGCATAATAAATTTTTAATCAATAAAAAATATATAAGATATTTAATAAATAAAATACTATTGAAAATTATAAATTTAAATTTCATAACTTTAAAGATAATCTTATAGTAAATTAAGGTGCCTCATACAATTACTTTTATTTTTTACGAAGTAAAGTACACTTTCCTAATAATCACCGCTAGATGATAAAATATACTATCATCCTATGATAATAAAAATAAAGTAAAACAAAGGCAAAACACATATTTAAGCCCCTGGACTTTCATGGTTTTTGACATTGAGCTCTTGAACTTTGAATCGGTAACATTGAGCCCCTGTACTATTGGAATGGTAACATTCAGCCCCTTTTTGACAGAATCTACTAACGACGTCAAATGGACTGCCATGTCATAGTATTTTATTTTAAATACTTGACACCTAATTTCCACTTCATATCCAAAATATAATATTCAGTAGTGATATAGAATACTAAAATAAAAAGAAGAAGCTCACCTTCTTCGTCAGTGCCCAAACTTGATTCTCTTAAAAACATCGATGGCTGGAGAAGATATAGAGCCTCGTTTTATCGATCAAGAGAGTGTTAGGAACTTCACAATTCTTAGGGGAGTTAATGCTCAATTGCATCACATTTTTAGGGTTCTAGCGAGGTTTGCTACGTAACAGATTGATGAATATTATGCATGTGGTAGGTCTCTGGTGATGCATATTTCTTGGATAAATAGGAACCCTAGCCATCGTTTCTAGGTTTTCTCCCAAAGAGAGGTAAGAGATGTCAGTTGGTTATTTTACATAAGCAATGCAATTTTGTTAGCTAAGCTTAGGTTATTGTTTATGAAAACAGGGGTTGTTTTATGACTATTTCAAATTGAGATATAATATGCCAGGTGATTTTCAAATTTACATAATGAATGAGCTAAAGAAAAGTATTACTCAAGTGGTTGAGGAGAGATACGATAGGGCTGATCCTCAACCTCTCATTGAAGATAGATTTGAGGCAATGATTAGAAGGAAAAATTCTGAGATTGATAGGTTAAATGCTAAGGCAAAAGATTTGAAGGAAAGGTTGAAGATTGCTGAGGGTAAATGGGCAACCATGAAAAAAATTAGTTGTGCTGCAATAGGAGGATATGTGTAACACCCTCTAGGCGTCACATGCACGTGTACCAATCAAGGAACATAACATGAATAATAAAACTTTTCTTTTAAATTGAAGATTCTTTATATATATATATATATATATATATATATATATATATAGGCTTAGTTTATAAAATTTACATAAATAAGTACATAAGTATTGAAAATCATTATACAAAAGTCTTAAATGCCAAAATGCTAATGTCATGTGGATGGATAGAGAAGATGTCATCAAGCACGCTGTCATCCCACCTGAGCTCGTCTTAAACCAAGCTTGAAGCTTTA